>ML111599.1:42940-62191 GCA_003697995.1 Taxidea taxus jeffersonii
AACTGAGCCACCCAGGCGTCTCCTCTACCCATTTCTTGATTGGATTATTTGTTCTTTGGGTATTGAGTTTGATAAGCTCTTTATAGATTTTGGATACTAGCCCTTTATCTGATATGTCATTTGCAAATATATTCTCACATTCTGTCAGTTGTCTTTTAGTTTTTTTAACTGTTTCCTTTGCTGTGCAAAAGCTTTTGATCTTGATGAAGTCCCAGTAGTTCATTTTTGCCCTTGCTTCCCTTGTCTTTGGCAATGTTCCTAGGAAGAAGTTGCTGCAGCTGAGGTTGAAGAGATTGCTGCCTCTGTTCTCCTCAAGGATTCCGATGGATTCCTTTCTCACATTGAGGTCCTTCGTCCATTTTGAGTCTATTTTCGTGTGTGGTGTAAGAAAATGGTCCAATTTCATTTTTCTTCATGTAGGTGTCCAATTTTCCCAACACCGTTTGTTGAAGAGGCTGTCTTTTTTCCATTGGGTATTCTTTCCTGCTTTGTCGAAGATTAGTTGACCATAGAGTTGAGGGTCTATTTCTGAGCTCTCTATCTGTTCCATTGATCTATGTGTCTGTTTTTGTCCCAGAACCATACTGTCTTGATGATGACAGCTTTCTAATAGAGCTTAAAGTCCGGAATTGTGATGCCACCAACTCTGGCTTTCTTTTTCAATATTCCTTTGACTATTTGAGGTCTTTTCTGGTTCCATATAAATTTTAGGATTATTTGTTCCATTTCTTTGAAAAAAAAAGGAAGAAATTTTCATAGCGATTGCATTAAATGTGTAGATTGCTTTAGGTAGCATAGACATTTTCATAATATTTGTTCTTTCAATCCAGGAGCATGGAACATTTTTCCATTTCTTTGTGTCTTCCTCAATTTCTTTCATGAGTACTTTGGAGTTTTCTGAGTATAGATTATTTGCCTCTTTGCTTAGGTTTATTCCTAGATATCTTATGGTTTTGGGTGCAATTGTAAATGGGATGGACTCCTTAATTTCTCTTTCTTCTGTCTTGTTGTTGGTGTAAAGAAATGCAACTGATTTCTGCACATTGATTTTATATCCCGACACTTTGCTGAATTCCTGTACAAGTTCTAGCAGTTTTGGAGTGGAGTCTTTTGGGTTTTCCAGATGTAGTATCATATCATCTGCAAAGAGCGATAGTTTGACTTCTTCTTTGCCGATTTGGATGCCTTTAATTTCTTTTTGTTGTCTGATTGCTGAGGCTAGGACTTCTAGTACTATGTTGAATAGCAGTGGTGATAATGGACATCCCTGCCATGTTCCTGACCTTAGCAGAAAAGCTCTCAGTGTTTCTCCATTGAGAATGATATTTACGGTGGGTTTTTTATAGATGGCTTTGATGATACTGAGGTATGTGCCCTGTATCCCTACACTTTGAAGAGTTTTGATCAGGAAGGAATGCTGTACTTTGTCAAATGCATTTTCAGCATCTATTGAGAGTATCTTATGGTTCTTGTTCTTTCTTTTATTAATGTATTGTATCACATTGACTGATTTGCGGATGTTGAACCAACCTTGCAGCCCTGGAATAAATCCCACTTGGTTGTGGTGGATAATCCTTTAAATGTACTGTTGGTTCCTATTGGCTAGTATTTTGCTGAGAATTTTCGCATCTGTGTTCATCAAGGATATTGGTCTGTTATTCTCTTTTTTGATGGGATCCTTGTCTGGTTTGGGGATCAAGGTGATGCTGGCCTCATAAAATGCGTTTGGACGTTTTCCTTCCATTTCTCTTTTTTGGAACAGTTTCAGGAGAATAGGAATTAATTCTTCTTTAAATGTTTGGTAGAATTCCCCTGGGAAGCCATCTGGCACTGGGCTCTTGTTTGTTGGGAGATTTTTAATGACTGTTTCAATCTCCTTACTGGTGATGGGCCTATTCAGGTTTTCTATTTCTTCCTGGTTCAGCTGTGGCAGTTTATATGTCTCTAGGAATGCATCCATTTCTTCCAGATTGTCAAATTTGTTGGCATAGAGTTGCTCATAGTATGTTCTTATAATTGTATTTCTTTGGTGTTGGTTGTGATCTCTCCTCTTTCATTCATGATTTTATTTATTTGGTCCTTTCTCTTTTCTTTTTGATAAGTCTGGCCAGGGGTTTATCAATCTTACTCATTCTTTCAAAGAACCAGCTCCTAGTTTTGTTGATTTGTTCTATTGTTTTTTTTGGTTTCTACTTCATTGATTTCTGCTTTGATCTTTATTATTTCTCTTCTCCTGCTGGGTTTAGGCTTTCTTTGTTGTTCCTTCTTTAGCTCCTTTAGGTATAGGGTTAGGTTGTATATTTGAGACCCTTCTTCTTTCTCGAGAGAGGCTTGTATCACTATATATTTTCCTCTCAGGACTGCCTTTGTTGTGTCCCACAGATTTTGAACTGTTGTGTTTTCATTATCATTTGTTTCCACGATTTTTTCAATTCTTCTTTAATTTCCTGGTTGACTCATTCATTCTTTAGAAGGATGCTGTTGAGTCTCCATGTATTTGGGTTCTTTCCAAATTTCCTCTTGTGATTAAGTTCTAGCTTAAGAGCATTGTGCTCTGAAAATATGCAGGGAATGATCCCAATCTCTTGATACCAGTTGAGACCTGATTTATGACCCAGGATGTGATCTATTCTGGATAATGTTCCAGGAGCACTGGAGAAGAATGTGTGTTCTGTTGCTTTGGGTGGAATGTTCTGAATATATCTGTGATGTCCATCTGGTCCAGTGTGTCATTTAAGGCCTTTATTTCTTTGTTGATCTTTTGCTTGGATAATTTGTCCTTTTCAGTGAGGGGAGTGTTAAAGTCCCCTACTATTATTGTATTATTTTCCATGTGTTTCTTTGATTTTGTTAATTGGTTTATATAGTTGGCTGATCCCATGTTAGGGGCACACATATTTAAAAATGTTAGATTTTCTTGTCGGACAGACTCTTTGAGTACGATATAGTGTTCTCTTTGGCTTTAAAGCTAATTGACTACTATAAGGATTGCCACCCCAGCTTTCTTCTGATGTCTGTTAGCATGGTAAATTGTTTTCCACCCCCTCACTTTCAATCTGGCGGTGTCTTTGGGTAAAATGAGTTTCTTGTAGGCCGCATATTGATGGGTTTTGTTTTTTTATCCATTCTGACACCCTGTGTCTTTTTATTGGGGCATTGAGCCCATTTACATTCAGGGTAACTATTGAGAGATATGAGTTTAGTGCCATTGTATTGCCTATAAAGTGACTGTTACTGTATATTGTCCTTGATCCCTTCTGTTCTACTACTTTTAGGGTCTCTCTTTGCTTAGAGGATCCCTTTCAATATTTCCTGTAGAGCTGGCTTGGTGTTTCCAAATTTTTTCAGTTTTTGTTTGCCCTGGAAGCTTTTTTATCTCTCCTTCTACTTTCAATGATAACCTAGCTGGATATAGTATTCTTGGCTGCATGTTTTTCTCGTTTAGTGCTCTGAATATATCATGCCGGTTCTTTCTGGCCTGTCAGGTCTCTGTGGATAAGTCTGCTGCCAATCTAATATTTTTACCATTGTATGTTACAGACTTTTTGTCCTGGGCTGCTTTCAGGATTTTCTCTTTGTCGTTAAGACTTGTAAATTTTACTATTAGGTAGCAGGGTGTGGACCTATTCTTACTGATTTTGAGGGAAGTTCTCTAGACCTCATGGATTTTGATGCTTGTTCCTTTTGCCATGTTAGGGAAATTCTCTACAATAATTCTCTCCAATATACCTTCTGCTCCCCTCTCTTTCTTCTTCTTCTTCTTCTGGAATCCAAATTATTCTAATGTTGTTTCATCTTCTGGTGTCACTTATCTCTCGAATTCTCCCCTCGTGGTCCAGTAGTTGTTTGTCTCTCTTTTGCTCAGATTCTTTATTCTTTGTCATTTGGTCTTCTATATCACTAGTTCTTTCTTCTGCCTCATTTATCCTAGCAGTAAGAGCCTCCATTTTTAATTACACCTCCTTAATAGTTTTTCTGATTTCAACTTGGTTAGATTTTAGTTCTTTTATTTCTCCAGAAAGGGCTTTTTTCTCTCTGGAGAGGGTTTCTCTAATATTGTCCATGCCTTTCTCGAGCCCGACTATAACCTTGAGAATCGTCATTCTGAACTCTAGATCTGACATGTTATCAATGTCCATATTGATTAGGTCCCTAGCCTTCAGTACTGCCTCTTGTTCTTTTTTTTTTTTTTGTGGTGAGTTTTTATGCCTTGTCATTTTGTCCAGATAAGAATATATGGAGGAACAAATAAAATACAAAAAGAGTGGCAAAGACCCCTGGAAAATGTGCTTTAACCAAATCATAAGCGATCCCAAGTCATGAGGGGGAGAAGGGGGATAAAAAGAAGTTCAGAAGAAAAAATTAAAAAAAGAAAACAAATAAAGAAAAATATAAAAAAGAGTGTATATATATATATATATATATATATATATATATATATATATATGACTGGTGACTAGAACAGGGTCACCCACTTAATTTTGGAGTTGAAATTCTCTCCACTTACTTTTTCTTTATTCTCCCAACCAACTTACTTTATCAACTCCTGTTTTAGAAATTAAAAAATTTTTTTTCTTTTTTATAGGCATATTCCATTCCATCATTGTGTTTACCCTTATATGTGTTTTTCATTCTTTAATATGTTTGGGAAGTAGTTTCTTCAAAGAGACCAAAATACTCCCAAAATTAAGTGGGAGACTAGAACAAGCCCAGAGCAAGATTTAAGGTTATTTTGATCTATTAGAAGAAGCTGTACCCAAATTTTTTAGAAGAAAAATACTATATATATAAATAAACCCTACGTATATAAATAAAATTAGATACAATGAAGGATAAAATATGAGTATGAGTGAAGGTTCTAAAAAGATTATTATTATTTTCTTTTAATGAAAGGTGTTGTTAAGATAAACTAGTTGAAAAATATTGAAAGAGGAAAGGGTAAAAGTTAAAAAAAATTAGCAGAAGAAAAAAAAAATAAAAAAATTTAATAAACTGCAAGACTAAAGAATCATGGGGAGTAAGCCATGAATTCCATGCTTTGCTTTCTCCTCCTCTGGAATTCTGCTGTTCTCTTTGGTAACTGAACTTGGTCTTGGCTGGATTTCTTGCTGATCTTCTGGGGGAAGGGCCTGTTGTAGTGATTCTCAAGTGTCTTTGCCCAAGGCGTAATTACGTGGCCCTTACCAGGGGGCCAGGCTAAGTAATCCACTCAGGTTCGCTTTTGGGAGCTTTTGTTGCCTGAACGCTTTCTGTAGAGTTCCAGAGGACAGGAATGAAAATGGCAGCCCCCCAATTTCTTGCCCGGAGGAGCTGAGAGCTCATGGCTCAGCCCCTCCGTGCACCCTCAGAGAAAAGTGCTCAATCACTCCCTTCTCCCTGGCCCCTGGCCGTGCTTGGAGAAAAGCGCTCAGTCACTCCCATCTCCCTGGCCTCTGGCTGCGCTCAGAGCTCACCCAGTCTGTGACCAAGCGTCTCTGTCTCTGGCACACAGCTCTGCCTGGAGTCTCTGAACCCCACAGATCCCTGAGCTCTTCCAGGGGGTGTCTCCCCGGATCTTGTGGGGACCCCACTCACAGAGCAGTGGTGCCACAGATTACGGTTCAACTAGTCCCGAATTGAGAGCTCACTCCTCGGCTCTGTCTCAGTAGCCGGCTTCCCCGCTCTAATACCTATGAGCTCTGCAACACTCAGACACCCCCGATCCTTCTGTGACCTCACGGGACCTGGGGACACGCTGACCCCACGTGGGCTTCCCCCCGGTTTAGCCTCTGGAGCGATGATGTCCCTCAGTGGAGTAGACTTTTAAAAGTCCTGATTTTGTGCTCCGTTGTTCTGCTACTTGCCTGGATCCAGCCCCTCCCCCCATGGTCTATCTTCCCGTCACTTTGGATTCACTTCTCCACTGGTCCTACCTTTCATAAAGTGGTCGATTTTCTGTTTCTAGAATTGTTGCTCTTCTCTTCGATTTTGTGTTGGATTTCTAGGTGTTTGCAATGGTTTGATAAGCTATCTAGCTGATCTCCTGCTACCTGATGTCATCTCAGCCTGCTACTTCTCTGCCATCTTGACTCTTCCCCCTATTATTTTTAAATTGTGTTGTGTTAGTCACCATACAGTACCTCATTAGTTTTTTTTTAATTTTTTTTTACATTTTCTTAAAATTTCTTTTCAGTGTTCCAGAATTCATTGTTTAGGCACCACACCTAGTGCTCCATGCAATACATGCCCTCCATAATACCCAGCACCAAGCTCAACCAACCTCCCACCCTCCTCCCCTCCAAATCCCTGTTTGTTTCTCAGAGTCCACAGTCTTTCATGGTTCATCTCCTCCTCCAATTTCCCCCAACTCCCTTCTCCTCTCCATCTCCCCATGTCCTCCTTGTTATTCCTTATGCTCCACAAATAAGTGGAACCATATGATAATTGACTCTCCCTGCTTGACGTATTTCACTCAGCATAATCTCTTCTAGTCCCATCCATGTTAATACAAAAGTTGGGTATTCATCCTTTCTGATGTATATATGGACCATATCTTCCTTATCCATTCATCCACTGAAGGGCATCTTGGTTCTTTCCACCGTTTGGCCACTGTGACCATTGCTGCTATGAACTATTGGGGTACAGATGGCCCTTCTTTTCACTACATCTGTATCTTCGGAGTAAATACCCAGTAGTATAATTGCAGGGTCATAGGGAAGCTCTATTTTTAATTTCTTAAGGAATCTCCACACTGTGTTCCAAAACACCAACTTGCATTCCCACCAAGAGTGGAAGAGGGTTCCCCTTTCTCCACATTCTCTCCAACACACGTTGTTCACTGTCTTGTTAATTTTGGCCATTCTAACTGGTGTAAGGTGGTATCTCAATGTGGTTTTGACTTGAATCTCCCTGGTTGCTAGTGATGATGAACATTTTTTCATGTGTCTGTTAGCCATTTGTATGTCTTCACTGGAGAAGTGTCTGCTCATGTCTTCTGCCCATTTTTTGACATGGTTGTCTGTTTAGTGTGTGTTGAGTTTGAGGAGTTCTTTATAGATCTTGGATATCAGCCCTTTGTATTGTCATTTGCGAATATCTTGTTCAGGCTAATCTTCTTCGGCCTATCCAGGCAATGTCTTGGTTGGAGGAAACCATAAACAACAACATTGGAATCGATTAGGGCAGAAGTGAAAGCCACCAAGGAAGAAGTTAAAAATGCTATCAATGAGTTCCAATCTAATCTAAATTCTCTAACATCTAGGGTAACTGAGGCAGAAGATAGAATTAGTGACCTAGAGGACAAACTGATAGAGAAAAAGGATCAGAAGGATGACTGGAGCAAACACCTTAGAAGCCATGAAAACAGATTTAGGGAAATAAAAGACACTCTGAAATGTTCCAATGTCAGAATTATTGGAATCCCTGAGGGGGAGGAGAAAGAAAGAGACTAGAGGATATAGTTGAACAAATTCTCCATGAAAATTTTCCCAGTCTGGGGAATGGAACCAGTTTTTGTGTCCTAGAGGCAGAAAGGTCTCCCCCAAGATCACAGAATCTACATCATTAGTTTTTGATGTAATATTCCATTGTTTGCACATAACACTCAGTGTTCCATGCTCTCCATGCTCTCCATCACCAGGGGGCACCTGGGTTGCTCAGTGGTTTAAAGCCTCTGCTTTCGGCTCAGGTCATGATCCCAGGGTTCTGGGATCGAGCCCTGCATCGGGCTCTCTGCTCAGCAGGGAGCCTGCTTCCCCCTCTCTCTCTCTGTCTGCCTCTCTGCCTACTTATGATCTCTGTCTCTCAAATAAATAAATAAAATATTAAAAAAAAAAACATCACCAGACTCACCCACCTGCCCACTCCCTCCCTTCTAAAAACCTTCATTGGTTTTCCAGAGCCCACAGTCTCTCATGGTTTGTCTCCCACTCCAATTTCTCCCCTTCATTTTTCCCTTCTCCTAATGTCCCCCATGCTATTCCTTATGTTCCACAAATAAGTGAAACCATATGATAATTGACTTTCTCTGCTTGACTTATTGCAGTTGGCATAATCTCCTCTAGTCTCATCCATGTTGATGCAAAAGTTGGATATTCATCTTTTCTGTTGGTTAAGTAATATTCCATTGTGTATATGGACAACATCTTCTTTATACATTCATCTGTTTAAAGTCATCTTGGCTTTTCCCACATTTTGGCTATTGTAGACATTGCTGCTATGAACATTGGGGTGCATATAGCTCTTCTTTTCACTACATCTGTATCTTTGGGGTAATACCCAGTGTTGTAATTGATGGGTCATAATATAGCTCTATTTTTAAATTATTTGAGGAACCTCCACACTGTTTTCCAAAATGACTGCACTAATTTGCACTCCCACTGACAGTGTAAGAGGGTTCCCCTTTCTCCACAACTTCCCCAACATTTGTTGTTTCTTGACTTGTTGATTTTTGCCATTCTAAGTATAAGGTGGTATCTCAATGTGGTTTTGATTTGCATTTCTCTAATGGCTAATGATGATGAAAGATAGTCTCCTCAATAAATGGTGCTGGGAAAATTGGACAGCTATATACAGAAAAACAAAACTCAACCATTCTTTTACACTATACACAGAGATAAACTCTAAATGGATGAAAAACCTCAATGTGAGAAAGGAATCCATCAAAATCCTAGGGGAGAACATAGACAGTAACCTCTTTGACATTGGCCACAGCAACTTCTTTTAAGACACATCTCCAAAGGCAAAGGAAACAAAAGCAAAAATGAACTCTTGGGGCTTCATTAAGATAAAAATCTTCTGCACAGCAAAGAAACAAGCAACAAAACAGAGAAGAAACCCACAGAATAGGAGAATAGATTTGCAAATGACACACAGAAAAAGGGCTGATATCCAAGATCTATAAAGAACTTCTCACACTCAACACCCCAAAAACAGATAATCATGTCAAAAAATAGGCAGAAGAAATTTTTAAATTTTTAAAAAATTCAATCTTGTAAATATTCTTGTTTCATTTTGGCTTTGCTTTTTTGGTGGTGGCTTCTGACCACTCCAGATTTTCTTAGGGTACATCTTGCTTGGGTTGTGGTTGATATTTTGGACTCTGTAAATTCCCTCAACCACCCCTCAACAGAATGACTAGAAGGAGGAACTCCCAACAAAGAAAAGAATCAGAGACAATGGCCTCTGCCACAGATAATAGATATGGATGTAAGCAAGATGTCAGAAATAGACTTCAGGGTAGCAATTATGATGTCAATAGCTAGGCTTGAAAAAACCATTAAAGACAATATAGAATCTCTAAGGGCAGAAATGAGATCTAATCACACCAAAATTAAAAATTCTATGAATAAGATGCAGTCTAAACTGGATACTCTAACTGCTAGGGTAAATAAGACAGAACACATTAGTGACCTAGAAAATAAGCTGATAGAAAGGAAGGAAGCTGTGGGGGATAGGGATAAGCAGCTAGAAGCCCATGAGAACAGACTAAGAGTGATTGGTGGTGCCATGAAACATTCCAATGTCAGAATTATTGGGATCCCTGAAGGAGTGGAGAAACAGAGAGAGGACTAGAAGGTATATTTAAGCAAATCATGGCTGAGAATATCTCTAATCTGGGGAAGGAAACAAGTGTTCTACTGGAAGTGGAGATTCAGATGTGCCAGCACCATTTGCTAAAACAACTTTTCTTTTTCTAATGAAGGGTCTTGGCATCCTTTGTTGAAAATCAATTAGTCACAGATGTATGGGTTTATTTCTGGACATTCAATTTTATTTTACTTTTCTTTATGTATATCCCTATGCCAGTACCCTACTGTTTTGAGTACTGTAGGTTAGTACTCAGTTCTGAAATCAGGAGGTATATGTATTCCATTTTTTTTTTTTTCATTTTCAAGGTAGCTTTGGGTATTTGGGTCCCTTGGAATGCCCTCTGAGTTTTTTGGGTGGATTTTTCCATTTATTAAAAAAAAAAAGTTTGAGTGCCTGGGTGGCTCAGTGGGTTAAAGCCTCTGCCTTTGGCTCGGGTCATGATCCCAAGGTCCTGGGACTGAGCCCCACATCAGGATCTCTGTTCATCAGGAACCTGCTTCCTCCTCCTCCTCTCTCTCTCTCTCTGCCTCTCTACCTACTTGTGATCTCTGTCAAATAGATAAATAAAATCTTTTTAAAAAGTTGTTGGAACCAAAAGAGACTCGTAATCTCAGAAAACAAACAGGATTGCTGAGGGGTGAGGGGATAGAGAGAGGGTGGTTGGGTTACGAACACTGGGGAGGCTATGTGCTATGGTGAGTGCTGTGAAATGTGTAAGCCTGATAATTCACAGACCTGTACCCCTGGGGCAAATAATACATTATATGTTAATAAAATAATACATTATATGTTAATAATTCTAAATAAATAAATAAATAAATAAATAATTCAAAGCAATAAAAAATGTTGTTGGAATATGGATGTGGGTTATTGTGAATCTGTAGACATCTTTGGGAAATATTACCATCTTAATAATAATAAGTCTTTTGAACCATGAATATAGAATGTTTTCCCATTTATTTAGGGTTTTTCACACACACACACACACACACACACACACACAGGAAAGAATTCAAACACTTGGAAGTTAAAGAGCATCCTGCTAAGGAGTGATTGGGTAAACCAGGAAATTAAAGAAGAACCTAAACAAATCATAGAAACTAATGAGAATGAAACCACATTGGTCCAAAACCAATGGGATACAGCAAGGACAGTCTTGAAGGGAAATACATAGCCATGAAAGCCTTGCTCAAAAAAGTAGAAAAATCCTGAATGCACAAGCTAACCTTATGCCTAAACAGCCTGGAGAAAGAACAGTAAGTAAAACCTAAACCAAGCAGAAGAAGAGAAATAATAAATATTAGAGCAGAGATCAATGAAATAGAAACCTGAAAAACAGTAGAACTCATCAAGAAAATTAGAACCTAGTTCTTTGGAAGAATTAATAGGATCAGTAAAGCTCTGGCCAGACTTATCCAAAAGGAAAGGGACCCAAATTAATAAAATCTTGAATGTAGGGGAGAGATCACAACTAACATGAAGGAAAGAGAAACAATTATTAGAAATTATCATCAACAACTCTATCTCAATAATTTAAGCAATCTAGAAGAAATGGATGCATTCCTAGAAACTTATAAAGTACCAAGACTGAAACAAGAAGAAATAAACAATCTGAATAGACAAATAACCAGTAATATAATTGAAGCAGTACTCAAAAACCTCCCAAAAAACAAGAGGTCGGGGCCAATGGCTTTCCAGGGAAATGCTACCATACAGTTAAAGAACTAATACTTATTCTTCTGAAGCTGATTCAAAAAAATATAAATAGAAGGAAATTTCCAAGCTCTTTCTATGAGGTCAGCACTACCTTGATCCCCAAACCAGACAAAGACCTCACTAAAAAGGTGAATTACAGACCAATATCCCTGATGAACATGGATGCCAAAATACTCAACTCAACAAGATCTCAACCAAGAGGATCCAGCACTACATTAAAAAGATTATCCATCACAACCAGGTGGGATTTATTCCTGGGATGCAAGGGTGGTTCAAAATTCCCAAGTCAATCAATGTGATAGAGCACATCAATAAAAGAAAATACAAGAATCATGTGATCCTCTCAATTGATGCAGAAAAAGCATTTGACAAAAATACAGCATCTTTTCTTAGTTAAAACTCTTCAGAGTGTAGTGATAGAGGGACCATTCCTCAATATCGTAAAAATCTTCTATGAAAACCCCATAGTGAATATCTATACTCTAAAACTACAGAACAGTTATGAAAGATATTGACAAGGAAGACACAAAGAAATGGAAAAACATTCCATGCTCATGAATTGGAAGAATTTAAATATTGTTAAAATGTCTATGCTGCCCAGAGCAATCTACACTTCCAGGTGCTATCCCTATAAAATATCACTGGCATTTTTTCAAAGAGCTGGAACAATCCTAAAATTTGAACCCGAAAAGACCCCAAATCTCCAAGGGAATGTTGAATAAGAAAAACAAAGCTGGGGGAATCACATTGCCTGACTTCATGCTATATTACAAAGTTGTGATCATCAAGACAGCATGGTATTGCCACAAAAACAGACACATTGAAAGGTGGAACAGAATAGAGTCCCCAGAAATGGATCCTCAAATCTAATGCCCAACTTTTGACAAAGCAGGAAAAAATATCTAATGAAAAAAAGATAGTCTCTTCAATAAATGGTGTTGGGAAAACTGGACAGTTACATGCAGAAGAATGAAACTGGACCAGTTTCTTACACCGTACACAAAGATAAAATCTAAATGAATGAAAGACCTCAATGTGAGACAGGAATCCATTCAAATACTAGAGAAGAACATAGTAACCTCTACAACATCAGCCACAGCAAATTCTTTCCTGACATATCTCCAAAAGCAAGGGAAACAAAAGGAAAAATGAACTTTTGGGACTTCATCAAGATACAAAGTTCCTGCACAGCAAAGAAAATAATTAACAAAACTGAGGAGCAACCCATGGAAAAGGAGAACATATTTGCAAATGGCATATCAGATAAAGGGCTGATAGAAAAGGTCTATAAAGAACTTCTCAGGGCACTGGTGGCTCAGTGGATTAAAACCTCTGCCTTCAGCTCAGGTCATGGTCCCAGGGTCCTGGGATCGAGCCCCACATTGGGCTCTCTGCTCAGCAGGGAGCCTGCTTCCCCCCTCTCTCTCTGCCTGCCTCTCTGCCTACTTGTGATCTCTCTCTGTCAAATAAATAAATAAAATCTTAAAAAGAAAAACAGAATACCAAAAAAAAAGGAACTTCTCAAACTCAACACCCAAAAAAGAAAAAAAATCAAGTAAAAAAAATGTGCAGTAGACCCAAACAGGCACTTCTCCAAAGAAGACATAGAAATGGCTAACAAACACATGAAAAAATATTCAACATCACTAACCATCAGGGAAATTCAAATCAAAACTACATTAAGATACCACCTTACACCAGTTAGAATGGCAAAAATTAACAAGGCAGAAAACAAGTGTAAGGACGTGGAGAAGGGGAACTCGCTTACACTGTTGGTTGGAATGCAAGCAGCTCAGCTTCTTTGGACAACAGTATGAAGGTTCCTCAAAAAGTTAAAAATAGAGCTACCCTATCACCCAGAAATTGCACTACTAGGTATTTACCCCAAAGATACAGACTTAGTGAAAGAAAGGTCACATGAACCCCAATGTTCATAGCAGGAATGTCCACAATAGCCAAACTGCAGAAGGAAATGAGATGCCTTTAGCAGATGAATGGTAAATATATGGTCCATATATACAATGGAATATTACTCAACAATCAGAAAAGATGAATAATCATCATTTTCCTCAACATGGCTAGAAATGGAGGGGATTATGCTAAGTGATATAAGTTAAGCAGAGAAAGACAATTCTCATGTGGTTTCACTCATATGTGAAACATAAGAAATAGCACAGAGGATCACAGGGGAGGGAGGGAAAACTGAATGGGAAGAAATCAGAGAGGGATACAAACCATAAGAGACTCTGGACTCTGAGAAACAAACTGAGGTTTTCAGAGGGGAGGGCTTGGGGGGATGGGGTAACAGGGTGATGGGTATTAAGGAGGTCACATTTGATGAACACTGGGTGTTATATGCAACTAATGAATCATTGAACACTATATCAAAGACTAATGATGTACTATATTTTGGCTAATTGAACATAATAAAAAATAAAATTAAATTAAAAATAACATACTGGTTTTTGTTTCTAAATTATGATGATATTAAAGCAATTTTATAAGAAAATTATCAATGTATAATCCCTATACTCCTAGAAAAATTGTTGCCATTTTTATTCATTTTTCATTTTTTTCCAGATTTTTTTAAGATTTTGTTTGTTTGTTTGTTTGTTTATTGAGAGAGATAGACAGAAAGTCTGAACAGGGCGAGGGGCAGAGAGTGAGGGAGAAGCAGAATCCGTGAGGTGCAGGGAGTCTATCCTGGGGTTTGATCCAAGTATAGAGATCATGACCTGAGCAAAAGAAAGCCTCTTAACTGACCAAGCCACCCAGACACTTCAAGAGGATACATTTTTTGGTAATTGCCTGAAATGCCTTTATGACACATTTTCCTTGTATTTTGTAGAAAAAGTTTGGGAAACCTCATCAAGTTTTTTTTTCATATATCACTTATAAACTATTTATTTGCTTGTAGGTTTCATAGAGGTTTGTGCCTACAAACTCAGGAATCTGAGTAAATCTATTTCACATGATTAATACAACAGAAGTTCCTTTTCATATAGGGCTTTCATAGAGCTTCTCACAACATTCAAGTTAACTTTTTCAGGGAGTGCAAACAAGAGAATAAAAGAAAATGCCAGCAAGAGAACATGCTCCCTTTTTCCTTTTTTATATATATTTTCTCATAGCTATAACTCAACTTGCATATATTTTTGTGCCCTTTTCCATTTATCCAGTTATTCCATGTCTAATAAAATTACTTTTAAAGGATCATAGCAGATTTTTCTTTATTTTACACAATGTTTCACTTACAATATTTAAAATTGGGGTATTATGGTTGTTTCAAAATTTTCAAGGTATAATTTGGGTAAGGGATATGTTGAGACTGTCTGAGAGAAGTAATGGAGTCAGGACACATATTGAGTTTAAGACTCTCTATCAAAAAAAAGAAGATGATGTCTTCCCTAGTTATGGGGCATCAGAGTATTAGAATAGGAGGTATAGAGTAAGGCCAGGGCCTCTCACTGATGTCAGAGAATTGAGAGACTCAGTATCTATATTCAGATCCTGGGGCTGCTTCACAGGAGAGCATTTACAAGATTATCTTCCTTCTGCTGTCCACTTTCCAAAGAACTTCCTGTCAACTTCTCCCTAGTAGCATCTCTTGACTTGAATTGACTGGGTGGCTACTTAATGACTAAATCATGTAGAGATCATTCTTCCTAAGGTCTGGTAGAAGAGCTGGCCCATCTGAACAAAGCAAACTCTTTCCACTGGGGGAGAAACATTATGTCTCTCAAGAAAAGTGGTTGCATTCAATAACACTGGCAGTGATAAGGCAGGAACAGAGCCAATGATAGTCATTGTTCTCTTCTTGGGTCAATTTAGCATCTCTTTTCTAACTCTACCTAAGTTCAGTTTTTCTTCCTGGGTTCCCTAATTTAAGGCAGGCTCCACCATCCATCCCATTACCCTAATTGCACACGTGGATGTCCGTGTGAGATTGTTCTCTTCCTCATGTCCTCAAACTCAATTAATTCAAATAGCCTTAATGACCAATCTTTCTGATGCACATATAAGCAATTTAGTAAGTAGAGAAGCTAAGCCATGACCAAATATTGTCAAGTGATTGAAGGAATTCTTGAATAAATAAACTGACAGTTATTAAAGCTTTTTCTGTGTGCAAGATGTGGAAGGCTGTCAATAATTATGAATATATTTATTACTAGACTCTTCCATTTATATTGTTTCAAGTAAGATAATTTGGAATCATAGCTTACCTCAGATCATTTGCATCTGGCATATAGGAAGAGTTTAATCAAACTTATATAGCTTTCACATGACGTCCACAACCACTAACATCTTTCGTTATATTTCTGCCTTAAGAACATGATTCAAGGGGCGCCTGGGTGGCTCAGTGGGTTAAAGCCCTGCTTTCCGCTCGGTTCATGATCTCAGGGTCCTGGGGTGGAGCCCCACATCAGGCTCTCTGCTCAGCGGGGAGCCTGCTTCCTCCTCTCTCTCTGCCTGCCTGTCTGCCTACTTGTGATCTCTCTCTCTGTCAAATAAATAAATAAAATCTTAAAAAAAAAAAAAGAACATGATTCAATTGAGTAGAATGGCTTTTGTTATGTTTAAAGTGTTAATAAAAAGTGCTCTAGCGGGGAGGAGTCAAGATGGTGGAGAAGTAGCAGGCTGAGACGACATCAGCCAGCAGGAGATCAGCTAGATAGCCTATCAAACCATTCTGAACACCTATGAATCCAATAGGAGATCAAAGAGAAGAAAAACAACAATTCTAGAAACAGAAAATCGACCACTTTCTAAAAGGTAGGACCAGCGGAGAAGTGAATCCAACGCGACGGGAAGATAGACCCCAGGGGGAGGGGCCGGCTCCCAGCAAGTGGCGGAGACAAAATCGGGACTTTTAAAAGTCTGCTCCATGGAGGGACATCGCTCCAGAGGCTAAACTGCGGTGAAGACCTCACGGGGACAATGTGGACTCAGGTCCCGCGGGGTCACAGAAGGATTGGGGGATCTGAGTGTCGCAGAGCTCACAGGTATTAGAGCGGGGAAGCCGGCTGCGGAGACAGAGCCGAGGTTTCCTAGTGGTCTGTGACACGGGCCGGTGCTCTGTGCGAGGGGTCCCCACAAGATCCGGGGAGACTCCGACCCGGGAGAGCTCAGGGATCTACGGGGTTCGGAGACTCCAGGTGGGACTCTGCCAGAGACAGAGACGCTTGGTCACAGGCTGGGTGAGCTCGGAACACTCCCAGAAGCCAGTGAGACGGGACTGATGACGCACGATTTTCTCTGAGCGCGGTCTCCGGGCGCGCGAGGTCTCTGGGCGCAAACGGGGGCTGGGGAGACCGAAGGGATTAAACGCTTTTCTATGAAGGCGCACTGAAGACTGGGGCCCCTAGCTCCCAGCTCCTCTGTACCGGAGATTGGGAGGCCGCCATTGTCATTCCCGTCCTCGGGAACTCTACGGAAAGCGTTCAGGGAACAAAAGCTCCCGAAAGTGAACCTGAGAGGATTACTTAGCCCGGCCCCTGGTAAGGGCGGTGCAATTCCACCTGGGGCAAAGACACTTGAGAATCACTACAAAAGGCCCCTCCCCCAGAAGACCAAAGAAATCCAGCCAAGACCAAGTTCACTTAACAAGGAGAACAGCGGATTCTTATCTGGACAAAATGACAAGGCGGAAAAACTCACTACAAAAGAAAAGAGCAGGAGACAGGACCGAAGGCTAGGGACCTAATCAATACAGCCATTGATAATATGTCAGATCTGGAATTCAGGATGACGATTCTCAAGGTTCGAGCCGGGCTCGAAAAAGGCATGGAAGATATTAGAGAAACCCTGTCAGGAGAAATAAAAGCCCTTTCTGGAGAAATAAAAGAACTAAAGTCTAATCAAGTTGAAAGTAAAAAAGCTATGAATGAGGTGCAATAAAAAATGGAGGCTCTTACTGCTAGGATAAATGAGGCAGAAGAAAGAATTAGTGATATAGAAGACCAAATGACAGAGAATAAAGAAGCTGAGCAAAAGAGAGACAAACAACTACTGGACCACGAAGGGAGAATTCGAGAGATAAGTGATGCCATAAGATGAAACAACATTAGAATAATTGGGATTCCAGAAGAAGAAGAAAGAGAAATAGGAGCAGAAGGTATACTGGAGAGGATTATTGTAGAGAATTTCCCTAATATAGCAAGGGGAACAAGCATCAAAATCCAGGAGGTGCAGAGAACACCCCTCAAAATCAATAGGAATCGGCTCACACCCCACCATCTAATAGTAAAATTTACAAGTCTTAGCGACAAAGAGAAAATCCTGAAAGCAGCACGGGACAAGAAGTCTGTAACATACAATGGTAAAACTATTAGATTGGCAGCCGACTTATCCACAGACACCTGGCAGGCCAGAAAGAACTGGCATGATATATTCAGAGCACTAAACGAGAAAAACATGCAGCCAAGAATACTTTATCCAGCTAGGTTATCATTGAAAATAGAAGGAGAGATCAAAAGCTTCCAGGACAAACAAAAACTGAAAGAGTTTGTAAACACCAAACCAGCTCTACAGGAAATATTGAAAGGGGTCCTTTAAGCAAAGAGAGACCCTAAAAGTATTATCAGAAAGGAACAGAGACATTATAGAGTAACAATCACCATACAGGCAATACAATGGCACTAAATTTATATCTCTCAATAGTTACCCTGAATGTAAATGGGCTAAATGCCCCAATCAAAAGACACAGGGTTTCAGAATGGATAAAAAACCAAAACCCATCCATATGCTGCCTACAAGAAACTCATTTTAGACCTGAAGACACCTCCAGATTGAAAGTGAGGGGTTGGAAAACAATTTACCATGCTAATGGACATCAGAAGAAAGCTGGGGTGGCAATCCTTATATCAGGTCAATTAGATTTTAAGCCAAAGACTATAATAAGAGATGAGGAAGGACACTACATCATACTCAAAGGGTCTGTCCAACAAGAAGATCTAACAATTTTAAATATCTATGCCCCTAACATAGGAGCAGCCAACTATATAAACCAATTAATAACAAAATCAAAGAAACACATTGACAAGAATATAATAATAGTTGGAGACTTTAATACACCCCTCACTGAAATGGACAGATCATCCAAGCAAAAGATCAACAAGGAAATAAAGGTCTTAAATGACACACTGGACGAGATGGACATCACAGATATATTCAGAACATTCTACCGCAAAGCAACAGAATACACATTCTTCTCTAGTGCCCATAGAATGTTCCATGGGAATATATCACATCAGAAGAGATCACATCCTGGGTCATAAATCAGGTCTCAACAGATATCAAAAGATTGGGATCATTCCCTGCATATTTTCAGACCACAATGCTCTGAAGCTAAAACTCAGTTACAAGAGGAAATTTGGAAAGAGCACAAATACATGGAGACTCAACAGCATCCTTTTAAAAAATGAATGGGTCAACCAGGAAATTAAAGAAGAATTGAAAAAAACCATGGAAACAAATGATAATGAAAACACAATGGTCCAAAATCTGTGGGACACAACAAAGGCAGTCCTGAGAGGAAAATATATAGCGATACAAGCCAATCTCAAGAAACAGGAAAGGTCTCAAATACACAACCTAACCCTACACCTTAAGGAATTCGAGAGAGAACAACAAAGAAAGCCTAAACCCATCAGGAGAAGAGAAATAATAAAGATCAAAGCAGAAATCAATGAAATAGAAACCAAAAAAAACACAATAGAACAAATCAATGAAACTAGGAGCTGGTTCTTTGAAAGATTTAATAAGATTGCTAAACCCCTGGCCAGACTTATCCAAAAGAAAAGAGAAAGAACCCAAATAAAAAAAATCACGAATGAAAGAGGAGAGATCACAACCAACACCAAAGAAATACAAACAATCATAAGAACATATTATGAGCAACTCTATGCCAACAAATTCGACAATCTGGAAGAAATGGATGCTTTCCTAGAGACATATAAACTGCCA
>ML111600.1:0-59014 GCA_003697995.1 Taxidea taxus jeffersonii
AGGTTAATTGTAGATGATGGGTCAGATAAAGGGCTAAGCTTTTCTACCTCTCGAGTTTTAGCTAAGTTCACAAGTTAGTTGTTTTTAAATCATAAAATTTTAGTGCAAGACAATTCTTAGAAGGCAAGGGTAACTTCACACTTAATTGGGGGGCAGTTGGAAATGTTAATGCTGTGTTGTTGGGCAGTTGGCATGTTCTCCTTAAGGCATAGTAAATCAGCAGTGAAATTAGGTGAGACTCAACACATGTGTACACGTTTATATAACAGCATTTCTTGGGCTTCAGCCAGCCACATGCCACCTGCAAGACTTCTGCTGCCTGCACTATTATTTGCTTAATATTTTGGTCTAAGCTATTGTAAATGTTTGCTTTGCTTTCACTTATCCTTGACACAAGCAATAATATCTGCAGTGAATTCAGAGGTTTGATGTTATTTTTATATTATGTGCATTAAAAGCACATAATAAAAAAAAACTGCACAGAATCATTGCAATAAAAAAACTTTAATTTTATAGAAATAAAAAAATACTTACTGTGTACCACCATGAGAATGCCCCATATTTCGGGTTACATGTATATGATCTCTATAGGTACCATGCAATTTCATAACTACATAGTTTTATTTGTTGTAATTCCAGAGTCATTGATTATATTTTCCCCCTTTGTTGAGCCAGGAAGTGCATCTTTGTATGTAAAACATTGAAAAAGAAATGAAAATAAAACACAAATTTTGTATAGTTACTTGTTGGTCTGTTCTGGAGTTATAATAGCAAGTACTAATCAGTCCAGGTATACTTTGGGACACTATATGGCAGAGGCTTCCTATGGGCAAAGGGATGAGAGGCAGAGCTGGGAGCAGAAGGAGCTTGCCAGCCTCAGCCCACTGCAGCCAGTCATAGAGGGTGAAGTAGCAATTCTGATCCATTGGCAGTGGCTGCTGGCTGCTGGTGTTGAGAACTCTGAGGCTGAGTGTTTACTCAGCAGGGAAGGAGAGCAGGCTTTGATAGTGATGTCTGCCCCAGGCTGGAGAGAGGCAAGAGTATTGAATATGTTAGGGATTTTCCATATTCTTCCTGTGGGAACAAGTACCATGGTATTTCTCTAATATGTATTTCTCCACTATGGTTTTACATGGCAATGGAAAGTTTCATTTTTGTCATTGGACCACTGAGTTTGTCATCTACTTGCCATCTCCATCTTTGTTTTTTAATTTGACTCCATGTGATTTTATTGAAATACGTATCTAATTTCCAATCATAATAATAGTTTTAATTGATTCTTCCTTTGCTTTCCTCTGATCATACTCTGACATTCTGACATTCACTCTTGTCTTCTGTTCATAGTTCCAAGGCCTGTCCAGGCTTTATACTGAATTCTACAAAGTAGTTGGGGACTAGACTTTTTGAGTTCTCTCTTATTGAATCTGAGGTTGGACTCAGTCACTGATTTTCTGCTGATAGGTATATGTGTCATCTTTTGTATTTCCAAGTTCCTAACAGGCCAGGAACACCTAGATTCATGTGATTTACAGGTACATTTTTGTACCCACGACATTGGAACTATGATGGGGTGATTTATAAATAATGAGAAATATCTTTTAAGAGTGGGAGACTCTTGGCATTGGGTCAAGATAGCTTCTGGAAAGGTCCAGATATTCAGACACACAGATGAAGAGATATGAGACTTTTTTTCTTCATTCCTCTTCACATTCCTTCTTCTGTTCTGCTTCCAAAGGTAGATGAGAAGACAAAAGGTTGAACTGGCAGATTTCTACTCTAGTCTGAACTAGTAAACCAAGAGTTGCATTTCTAAACCAAGTCTTGGCACTCCCACCCAGTCTTAGGTTCTGTACAAGGGCCACTATTGTTTTCTTTGGCACCAAGTCCACTATTAGAACATCTGGAAAACCTGCTAATGAGCCAGGTTTTACTCTTGTGTATTCCCCATGTCCACACCCTATCCCTCAAGTATACCAAACCAGTATGCAAAACACCCCCAATCGAAAATGTCAAATTTTGTCTAGTAGGCCATTTCTCTGAAATACCCCTTGCTCTTTCTAAACAGTGGTGGTTCTCAATTTTGAACTGTATCAGAATCACCTATGGTTCAAACACGGATTACCATGCCCCCACCCCCTGATTTCAGATTAGGTCTGCCTGGGGTGGGACCTGGGAATTTGCATTTCTAACAAGTTCCCAGGTTGTTGATGCTTCTGGTCTGGAGACTACACCTAAGAATCCTTGCACAATATTTCCCTTTCCCCTCATTTCAGGCCTCAGTGAACTGAGGCTGAATTTATGTAGGTGTTAGTCTGGTTGTCCTCCAAGTGATCTTTGTTTATCCAAATAATTGGTTGCAACATGTACATAGCTCCACACGTAGAAAGTGTATGAGAACTGTCAGCAGTGATTCTTCTGGTGTTTAATTATTTCCACCACTCCTACAGCTCCACATTCCCACCCTAGCTCTCTCTCCCACCACCTTTATCCCTTCTCCTTCTTCCAGTCCCCCAGTACACATGAACCAACAAATAAAGACCTAGCATACACACAGTCTAGAATAAAAGAGGACCGAATGTCTTGAATTGAGGTGCCATAGAGATGTAGAACTCCAGGGCCCTCATTCACAAAGAGAATCCACAAACAGAATTAGCGCCTCCAGCTCCTTGTCTGGCCTCCAAAATGCCATGACTAGAAAATCCATTTGTAATAACTGATTTACTGCAAGAAGTAGCCTTGGGCCTAGACCAGTATAGAGGCCGCAGACAGCCCCACCTTCGAAAGAAGAGCTCAGAAAACACTGTTTCACTTGGTTACTCACTGGGAAATCTTCCTGGTCTCATGCAGGAGCATGCCTCTTGTCAGAATTCCCTTCCTAAAGAGACTAAGAGCCTGGGAAGAGCAAGGGAACAGAATGCTGGGGGTAAACCCCTACTTTACTCACCATTCCTGATTCAGTTTAAATCAGCCACCTCAATTTACATATCACTGTGTCTAATGCTCCCATAGTCATGGTCTTCTTCAACACCACACCCTTGACTGGGAAGCTTGCTTCCTCCCTTCCTCAGCCAGTTCTTACCCCTCATTATTCAGTGTATGTTGAAATGGAAGTCATAGAAACTACCACTACCTTGAATGCTTTGTTATATCAACTAGGAGAGAAAGTGGCATTTTCCTTCCCCAACAGAAGGTCCCCAAATCATCCTGCTCACAGCCTTTCCAGGAGGTCTTTGCTCTGTCTCTTGCTTTTAAATTTAATAATTTGGTGTTTGGGATTAAATTTCCTTGTCTTGTTAGCTTTGGTAGCTCATCTGTGCCTCAGAGGATAATGGAAAAGAAGATTTTTTTTTCCCTTTTTTAACATGAAAGATTAATATGCTGCAATCCATCTGCCATTTTATGTGCCTTTTGCACAAAGATTGTTATTAGAAAGGTAAATTCTTAGATTGTCTTTCACTGTGTCCCTTAAAAAGTCCTCATCACCTCACCTTTACTGAAAAATTCAAGGCAAGGGGTGCCTGGGTGGCTCAGTGTGTTAAACCTCTGCCTTCCGCTCAGGTCATGATCTCAGGCTCTGTGCCCCACATCAGGCTCTCTGCTCAGCAGGGAGCCTGCTCTCCCTCCCCTTTCTCTGCCTGCCTCACTGCCTACTTGTGATCTCTCTCTCTCTATCTCTGTCAAATAAATAAATAAATAATCTTAAAAAAATTTTCAAGGCAAAAGCAACTTCTGGTTTCTCATCATTTCTGGGGTTAGAATTCCATGTAGAATCTAGGAAAGCATCTTAATAAGGCTTTCTGTCTCTTCAGTGGGGCCTTCTTCTGTGACACCACCCACACTTTATTTTAGTGACTTCTTTTTATCAATTAATATAAATTGACTGAATATCAGAAACAGAGACTCTGGCAAAGGTGAGCAGCTAATAAAATATACATCTCCATTCACATTTCTGCCTGCTTGATTCCTTCTCTGAGAGGGTAGTTTGGAACAGTGCTAGTCTTACTAAAAATTGCTGAGTTTTATTTCACACTAATAACACCTGGCATCTTTATGTGCTATGGATAATTTAAGTACTCAGTGAACACAGAGTAGACATGTTTTTCAAAAACCATGATGTAGCTTATTCTATACTCATTATATAGAGAGAACTCTGTGCTTGTGACAGTATGAATGTGTAGATAGATATATATGCACTTTAAAAAAATATGAATCATTTTGACTGATTTCAGGTAATGGCAATATTTTTTACATATTCTGCTTGGTTATTAGCAGAGATCCTGAGAGTATTAGAAGTGAAGTGGCCCTTAAGAACCACTTAGTCTAAAAATCTCATCTTACAGACTGATGAAACCAAGAACCAAAGTGATTATTTTGAGGAATTATAGGATGTGTCCTGTGAATTTGATCCGAATCAATGCTGAAAGTCAAGGATTGTACACCTGGCCCAGGGCAATACCATCTTGGTCTTCAAACACTGAACAAATTTTGCAAGTACATGAACATTTGGGAACAATTGTTTGTATTAATTCTACAGAATTATAAGATACTGGTCTTAAATGATTCTAAGATACACATTTTTTGGAGTTTTGATATGTTCTTTTTTGAATTAATTTTGGACTTCCAGAAAAATTGCAAAAATAATTCCAAGAGGTTTTTTTTTAATATATTTCTCATCCCACTTCCTCTAATGTTAGTATCTTAGAAAACTGTAGGACAATTATCATAAACAAGAAATTAACATTGGTATAATATCTACTAAACTTCAGTCTTTATTCAAATTTTGCCAATTTTTCTGCTTTTTTCTCCCTCCCTTTCTCCCTTCCTGCTTTCCTGCCTTCTTTTCCTCCCTCCCTCCTACCTTCACTGCCTCACTGCCACCCTCTTTCTCCAGGAACCTCTCCAGGGTCTAAAATTTATTTCATTTAATTGTTATTTCTTATTAGTCTCCTCCACTCTATAACCATTTCTGTCTTTGTCTTTTATGACCTTGACTTTTGAAGAGTACTGGTCAGTTGTTTTATGCAATGTCTCTCAATTTGGCTTTGTCTGATGCTTTCTTATGGTTGGGGTAAGGTTATAAACAACTCTGAAATCAGGCCACATCTTGTGATTGATAGTATGCCTTACTTTAAGGAGTAATTTTTTTTCTTTCTTTCTTAGTGGTACATAAAATAATGGTGCATCCTATGATCCATGGTGCTTTAGAATCTGAAATGTAGTGAGTGAGTATGCATGTGTGTGTGTCTGTGCACAATCAGTATCTATCAAAAGTTTGTTCCTTTGACTTTTAGTTCAGTGCAAAATTCCTTCCATTTAAGAGTTGAATAGATTTTTTTTTTTAACTAAAAGTCTAGTAAAAGAAGAGGTATATACTAAAAGTAGAGAATTTCTTAAGTCATTAGGAAAGTGTCATGGTTGAAATCACATGAAGGAGTGAAGGTACGGGAGCTACAGAATCAAACTCTAAACAAGTTTTTATTCTGTATGAAAATAGGAATAACTATTTAGAGTCTTCCTTCATAGTATATTACAAAATTTCAAGAAATTCAGAAATACTTTCTGAGTAACTGAAGCTCCATGAGATGAGGGGAGAAAAAGTTATACTATAACAGATGTGTGGTAATATCAAGCAAACAGAACTCTAGGAAAAACACACCTCCCCTCTTCCTGTTTTCTTCTTCCTCCTTTCCCTCTTCTTCCTTTTCTTCTTTCCTTCCTTCTTCCTTTCTTCCTCTTGGCCTCCTTCTCCTTTTTTTCCCTCTTCTACTTCCAGCTCTTCTTTCTCCATCTCTTCTTCCTCTATGATGTTTGCCTCCTCCTCCACTCCCTCCACTTACTCCTCTTCTTCTTTCTCCATTCCATCCTTCCTCCTACTTCCTCTTCTTCCTCCTTCTCCACTTTCTACCCTCTTCACCTCACCTCCTTTACTTCCTCTTTATTCCTCCTCTCCTATTTCCCCCTCTTCCACTTCCTCTCTCCCCCCTAATTCTCTTCATTCTCCTCCTCTTCCTCCTCCTCCATTTCTACCTCCTTTACTTCCTCTTCTTCCTCCTCCCCTACTTCTTCCTCCTCCACTTCCTCTTTTTCCCCTCTTCTACTTCCTCTCTTCCTCCTCCTCAACTTCCTTTTCTTCCACTTCCACCTCTTCTACTTCCTCCACTTCTTCCTCTCTTCTTCCTCCTCCACTTCCTCTTCTTCCTCCACCCCTCTCAATATTTACCAGTGCTTTTTCTCCTGCTTACTTACCTTTTTTTTCCCCCCTTTCCCCACACCATCACCTCATAAGGGAATATCCCATAATATAATTTCATGCCTGTAAAACTGTTAACTGAAACTTGGGGTAGAAAACTCAAGAAGAAGCTCCATTGCCCAAATCATTTAACATCTTACTTGCTTGGAGAATATGCTATGGAGAAAGCACATTAGGAGATGGTAGTGTGCTGGTCTCATATGTCTTTTCCACCTTCAATTTATAGGATAGTATAGGGCTCAGGTCATCATAATAATGTCTTAACTGGTGTTACTTCAGAAATAAAATTGAAAACTGGTACCACATGTGTTTTTTCCCCCAACTAAGATAGAAACCCAGGGTACAGTGCAGTGGGCATCTGGTCTTCTAATAAATGAGGCTGGGGTGGGCAGGTAGAGATTATTGAATAATATTACATCAGCAGCATTGAAGTTTGAGTTTGGGAAGAAGTGTCAGCTTAGAGAATCTGAGTACTTGCACAGGCTGAGTTTCTGCAGTCTTTTCTGCAGCTGTCAGAAGTGCCCTGCTTTGCCCTTTCCTCATGCCTCCTCCTGATAATTCTATTACTCAGGGGAAGAAGACCGAGGAGAGTGAAATGACTCATTACTGCATTAGGCAATGGGACTCTTGGGTTTTGACTCAGGCTGCTCAGACTGCCACAGTCCTGGCTTCTGTGACAACCCGGATGCACAGGAAATCTGAGATTTAAAGTTGTGAATTCAGTATTGACACGAAAAATGCCACTTGTGTTGTGCTGAAACAGGCATGCTGATTATGTAACAGCTTCCAACACATTCCCTGCTGATGGTAGGTTTTGACTGACATTTTATGGGCCTTATTACTCTTGAAAACAATGCTAAAAATGCCATGACAGGCTCAAGATGGAAATATGAACACATGATCCTCTTCCTGCTGAACTAGAAAATGGCTTTTCAGAATTCTTCCTGGAAGAAGATGGAAAAATAAAAAATATTCACATAGTTTCATAATGATAAGTCTTCTTTTGTCCCCAGAATGGGGAAGATCCTCCAATCTTAGAGCAATTTGATATAGTCTGGATTCAAGGACTTCTCTCTGGGCTTCCTATAACCTTCAAACAAATGCTGACTTTTGAAGTAAAGAATGAATTGCATAAGACATAGATGGTTTGATAAATATTGTCTTTACAGTAGTGATTTAGGGTTTATTTCATAACTCTTTGGTAGAGAGAGTTTATCATTTTAACAATATAGAGATGCAGCAGAAATTCAGATGCCATGAAGGAATGTAAGGTGATTTTTTTTTCTTCTATATACAACAAAGTTTCAACATTGGAATGGGGTTTCAAAAATATCAGTGAAATATAAATGGCATGTTGCATTTATTTTAATTGAATTATTCATTCTCCCCAAAAACTTTAGAATAGCAAACACTCTGAATTAGAATTTCAGTTTTTCCAATTTCCTTCTGATTTTATATAACTAAAATTTATAGACTTAAAGATGCCAGCCAGCATCTTTGGATTCTGAATGATAGCTATCTGCTTTGTTATATAATATAGTAATATCAACAACAACAGAAATAATACCATTTATTAATTTATTGAGTTATTTTTTAATTCTTAAACCCAAGCAGCCTGGCTTCTGTAACCAGTATTCTATACTTTAGGGTTATTTCTAAAATCATGCTCAACTTAAAATGGGAAGGCAGTAGACTTGGTGTTATTTGGTGTTATTTTCCACTAAGATGAGTGTCCTCTGCCCTCTGAAAAAGACACACATGAATGCCACACATTCAAACAGATATGTGGAGAATAAACACAGAAAACACAGAATGAAAAACTATGTTTGTGAGGCCCTTTAAAGGGAGGATATTACATTTTTTTTTAAGGTATTAGGTATATAGAGTTACAAATCATAGTACAATTGAGGCAGAAATTTTTCTGGAAGGACAGGTTTGGTGTTGGCAAAGCTTAAGTTGTTTTTAATAAACCTGTTTTCATGTAGAAATTACTATAAATGGGCAGCAGATGTTTGCTTTTAAGGAGTCTGCTTGTGATTGGCCAGGAAGATAAGAATGCACGTGGTGATTGTTAAGAAGCAGCTGGTGTCAATTTAAGAAAATGATGTTCTACCCTCTTCTGCCTTGACCAGTCTAAGAGCAGCAACATCAATATTTAAAGCTGTATATTCAACATTTATTTATATTCAAATATACACTAAGAACTTGATTACAGAGGTGATAAATTTTACTCAATATAGAACTACATACCCAGAATTTAAAAGTCTTCTTTTGCCTCATCATTGTAAAGTAACTAGAGGCATGGCTATTGCTATTCTCTTCTGACACATTTTAACATCCAAAAACGAGAAAGGAAATTAAAGTAAGGTTGAATATGTCTTCTTTTCAGATGGAGTATGTTTATATGAATAGTCAAGGGAGATGGAAGATACATAAGATATAGATAGATACTTGAGAAAGAACTTGAGAAAACTAATTTGAGATATTTTTCGTGGGGGCCAATGATGGGACAAAATCCTGAAAAGATCTCATTTTTTGGATAACTGGTGTTTAATTCCATAAGCAATAAAACTGCTCGTGGTGGAATTATTTTAAATGCTGCCTTTTGAAGACGGGTTGATTATGCTTGTTCTTATCTCCTTTATTTTAATTTTAATTGTTAGAGGATACCATACAGTGCACTAATCTTAATCTCTGTGTATTTATATAACCACCTCTGATTAAGATATAGAATATGTCCAACATTCCAGAATGCACCTTCATCACCTTCTCATTTCATCTTCTCCTTCATGCAAGGCAACCCTTATTCTTAACTTTTTCACCATCCATTAGTTTTGCCTGTTCTTCATATGCATGGACGCAAACCGTATGTCCTTTTTTGCCTCTGGACTCTTTTGCTCAGCAAAACATTTTAAATTCACTCCTATTGCTGCATAGTCAAGTAGGGTATTTTTAAAATCAATGTGTAGTATTCCATTTTATGTATATGCTAGTATTTGTATTTGTTTATCCATTCTTCTGTTGATGGGCATTTGCATTTTTCCCGTTTCATAAGTTAGCTATTATAAATAAATCTGCTAAGAATATTCTTGACCTTGTTTTTGGGTGAACTATTACATTCATTTGTTCTTGGGTATATATCAGAAGTTGAAATGCTAGGCCATAGTGTAGACATAAACTTAGACTTTTGAGCATGCTAGTGGGAGTGTATTGGAATCTCACTGTGGTTTTAATTTGGTTTTGTTAGGAATGCTATGGAATACTTTTTCATATGTTTGTCAGTCATTAGATCTCTTGTTATGAGTGCTTCTTCAAGTCTTTTGCCCAACTTAGGATCAGGTTGCTATTTTTGTTTTTGTTTTGTTTTTTCCTCAATGATTTGTGTTATGAGTTATTTGAATGTGAGATGATATGCTATGAGATATTTGGATATAAGTCCGATGTCAGATGTAGACTGAATGTTATCATCTCCTAGTCTGTATCTTGCCTTTTACATCTCTTAATGTTAACTTTTGAGGAACAGAAATTCTTTTAAAATTTTTAAGATTTTATTTATTTATTTGAAAGAGAGAGAGTGAGCACCAGCAGGAGGTACAGAAAGAGGACACAAGCAAGCTCCCCTCTGAGCACAGAACCCAACTTGGGACCCCATCCCAGGACCCCAAGACCATGACCTGAGCCAAAGTCAGATACTTAACCAACTGAGCCACCCAGGTGCCCAGAACAAAAATTCTTTATAATTGGATTTCAATAAAATTTTTTTTTCTGATATAATTAGTGATTATTGTGTCTTGCTCAGGAAAATAAAATAAAACAAGATAAACTTTTGCATATTCCATCTCTTGTTTTCTTACCCATTTTTCTTCTGAGCTAGTGGTTTTTGAGTTCTGTGTGAGTAGTCTTTGACTATTTTATTTATTCTGAAGCAAAATATTTTGAACAAAACTTAATGTTCCCAATAACTTAGGGTCCTCATTTTAAATAGTAATTACTACTGTCTGATAAATATTATAGTACCCACATTGCAAGGATGATATATATGGTAACTGTAAGCTGTTGCCTTATTGTTATAGTACTGTTGTACTGTAACACTTCCTGTCCTTATTAAGGGAATAGGACTGTTACTTTTATGCTTGGTGGCCTTCGACACCTGTGTCTTAAAGTTGTTATATATGGAAGTCCCAGACAGGTAAGGTGTTTACCAAACATAATTGCAATCATCAGGTTTCTTTGTGTATAAAATTTTAAATTTATGTCATAGACCAAAGAATATATTAGTTGATAGTAATACTTATTTCTGAATAATACTGAAAAGCATTGCTCATCTCGCTTTAATAGATAGATCCAGTGAAGTAAAACAAAGTAAGTTATACTCCTTTTAAATGTGTGTACTATCATGCAGCTACTATGGCCAAATGTACCAAAGTTCTCAGCCAGGTTCCTTCTGGACTCATCTCTTAGTTTGTTGGGTGGATACATGTGTTAGAACAATAGTTCTCAGTCTTGGTTATTGACTAGCATCATCTAGGAAGCTTGTAAAAAATAAAGATAGTCAGCTACCAACCCAGGAGATCCTCTAAATTACTTGGGCTGGGGTAGCATCATCAATGTGTTGTAAAGGCCCCCCAAAGGATTCTAATAGACAACTTGGACTGTAGTTCTCCTGATTATTTACTTACTGCAGTGCTACTCAGACTTCAACTATTTGCCTAGGGCAGTGTGACTCAGAATTGCTCACCGGAAGGGCTTGTGGATGCATAGATTGCTGGGCTTCACCAGCAGAGTTTATGATTCAGTAAATCTGGGTGGCCCCAAGAATTTGCATTTTTAGAAACTTCTAGATCATGTTGATGCTGCTTATTGGGGACTATAGCTCAAGATATTTAATGCCCTTCCTGCCACATAGCTAATCTACTGGCCATCCTCATCCTTTGCGTTTTCAGATCTGATGCTTTTAGCCCTGGCATTCAAATTCCATTTTTGTTTTTCACTGTACTAAAAAATGTATTTATTTCCTCACTTTGTCAGAGAGAGCTTTAGGGTTGACTATGTATTACTTGACCTCTTTTCAGAAGAACTAAGTGTCATCTTCAGTGTAAGCTATGAAATGACTTTTGCTAAAAATGTGTGATGTCTAAGGGTGAATATATGTCAAAAGAGAGGGATTTGAGAATGAAACCTAGATGCAAATGTAGATCACCTTAGAGCTATTCATTCAGCCAGAAAATCAGAAAAAATTAAAACACACGTCTTCAGTTAAAAAAAAAAAATCTCTACAGGAATAGAAAAGAATGTGATCTGCAAACCCAGATAGCAATAGAATCAAGGGTGTTTGGGGTTATTGATAATTTGATGGCTTTTTTAAAACCTGTATGTTCTAGTTATTTTTTCCTCTAATAAACTTTGGTCATAAAAATTGAAACAATTGAGATGTTTAATAGAAACCAGAAGCAGAGATTCATGAAACAATCTTTACCCACTATTATGCCAATAACAGTACTCTCAGAAGGAAAAAAAGACATTTTACAAACATAGGAGCTTACAGTCCTGTTGAGCAGACAAGAACTTCAGTTTATATTTTTGTAACATTTAGCAAGACATTGAGTCTCCATGTGGTAGTAAGAAAAATATATAAAGACATTAATGATCATTGACTGTGGAAGATAATTTCCTAGGATGTTGGTGCCTTTGATTTTTTTTTTTTCCTAAAGAAAACTTGAAAGGATTTGGCCTGGTAAAAGCTGCTTTTAACTTGAATCCACACCTTTTATTTTTGAAGTCTTAAAGAGTTTTACTCGTTTATATTAGATTCAGCTGGACAGGGATCAGTTTTTTGTTTTTTTTTTTCATTTTGGGTGATGGGTCTGCTAAGAATGAAATGATACTTTGTTCACTGAAACCATGGAAATCTTTTAAAAATAAATGAATTATGGATCTAATAATAACCATTACTGTTCAGATCTCCAAAAGGTAACAAGAACATATTTATAAATGAAATCTACTCTTCTGTTAACATACAATCCTTATCTTCCTCCTCCTGTTCCTCCTCCTCCTCTGTCATTATCATCATCATCATCATCATCTCACCATCAATAGTGTCATTATCACTGTCACAATATATAGTATATATGGCTATTAGACTCTAAAGTCACCCTATAATGTGAAAGCTATGTGTTTCTGTATTGGAGATCTACATTTCTCAATAGGCTCAGCAGAGCCAATTTTTGCCTCTTACGTAGGGGAGGCTGTACTTCAGTTGAACCCCAGATAAAAGGATGGGGTTGTATTCATACCATGTTGTATAAAACAACAGCAACAAAAAACACTAAAACTAAAACAAAAGCAAAACAGTGTCTTTAAATATTCTTAGGCTATTCTCGATGTATTATGAAATGCTTGCAGTCTGAAAGGTGCTTGGGAGCTAGGTACCACTGAAAGAGCTAATCCAGATCCCCTAGCCCATGCAGATTGAGCTGCAGACTCCAACTGATGCTAACAGGCAAAAAGGCCATAATGTAGTTATATTACTTATTTCTCCACCCCACTCCTCCTCTTCTCTCGTTCAAATATCTATTACTATGTAGTAAACCACCTCAGAATTTAGGAGCTTAAAGTAATGTAGCAGTATATCTCACAGTTCTGTGGGTTGACTGGGCTCTGCAGGGAAGTTCTCACTTAGGTCCATCGTCAGTTGCAGTTAGAAGGCTTCTGGAGCTGAGGTCATCCAAAGGCTGAACTGAACCAATTATACTAGATGGTATTCTCACTCACATGTCTGGGACGGCTGGAACACTTTTCTCCACACAACCTTTTCACATGACCTATTCGGGCTTCCTCATAGAATGGTAGTCTCAGGGTAATAGGACTTCTTACACGACATCTAGTTTTGCCTACAGTGAACATCTGAAGGGCAAGAAAGAAAAAAACTGCCAGGCTAGTTAAGGGGAATAGGTGGAACTATCACAGTGTTCCATCTACTGAGCTTTACTGCTCAAAGCAGTCACAGGGCCTGCCTTGATTCAAGAAGATGCAGAAATAGGCTTCTCCACTTGATTGGGGTCACAGGGTAGAAGAACATGTGGGCTAGGTGATGTTAATGCAGCCATCTTTGGAAAATACAGTCTGCCACACCCTCCCTTCCTTGTTCCTCTGCCCCTTGCCCTGACTCCTCCCTTTCCTCTCTTCCCTAAGCATAGGGTTGAATCTGGGTAAAGTAAATGTATAGGTAATTTAGCATATTAATTATTATATTATATTATATTATATTATATTATATTATATATAATGTAATATATGTCCTATTATATTTAGTGCTCTACATGTGTTTTGCTTACTAAATAAATCTTTATTTTACATATTAAAGGTCTAAATCCAGAAATAAAACAGAACTATTTTGTTTAGTGGTTCTATATATACTACAAGGAATTTGAGGAGACTTAGTAATTACAGTTTCAAAATAATCAAGAATATGCTCTTGAAATATTCCCTGGTATTCCATTTCAATTCCAGGGTATAGAACAGAATGGTTTGGACTCATTTAGGGAGAGTGCTTACAATTCCCATATTATTCTCTGTATACATGAAGAGAATTCTAGGGGCATGGATGCTTTATCAGTTTGAATGGATTCATCTTGACATGACTGACTAGGGAAGACGTTACTACTCATTGTCATTCAGGTGTGCTTCATTAAATGGTGTGTCATTTAGAACTTCCAACAGCCAGAAACTTACTGCTATTTTTTCATTCACTGAGACAAGTTGATATGGAAGCTACTAGAATAACTAAGCAATGTTTTATACACTATTTGAAGTTGTTAAAGTAGTTATACATTATGCGTTATTCTATATTATATAATTAAATATTGCATATTTTATAATATATTAATAAGTTCAATAATTAATCATATAGTAATATGCTAATTATGAATTACTTATATAATAATACATTATTAAGAAATATATATATATACATATATATTTCTTTGTTTATTTATCCCCATATGAACTATGTTATTTTTATCCCCATTATACAGTTGAAGAAATGCAGTTCAGAAATTCATCCTGGATCATACAGTTAGTTAATGGTAATGTGTTTTGATCAATGTTCTGAAGTTCTATTATGTCACATTGACACAAAAAATAAATATCCTCGGGATTAGCTAAAGTGCTTAAGAGGTCAGTATTTACTTTTTATGAAGTGGCAGAGGAAGATCTTTGCTCTGCTGTCTTTCTGTTTAAACAGTGATAACTTGATTATGGAACTTCTGCTGGAAGAGAAATCAGGGAAAGTTTTCAGAGAGACATTATTTGGGGACAGTATGAATTAACTCTGAGTCAATGGGATTATTTGATGCCACTATTTATTTTCCTAACATTTAGAATGCTCTTATAGCTTTTGCTGCAAAATAATATGCTTGTCTTTCTTATTCAAAAAGTGAAAAAAGATGTAACCCTGAAAGCCGATGAAACTAGCACAGGAATTGTAAAAATTTGTTATCCTTACCAGCCATAAAGGGGGGGGGGCAGTAAAATCATTGCTCCATTTAAAAAGCACTTATTGTGGCCTTCTGTATGGAAGACAATATCAAGTACTTTGGGAGTAACATATATGAAAAAGCACAATTCTGCCCTCAAGAAACTTAATTTTAGTAAAAATAAAAGATAGTTTTATGGTGAAAACAGAACAATGAAAGTGACAGTTACCTATGTGAAGTATATGACAGAGAATGAGATTTGTGAAAGGGGAGATTTCACTTCTAGCTCCTAGAGAATCATGGAAGCTTGCATGGGGTGATGGTATTGGCTTTGGAAGTTGGAAAAAATAGAGAAGAAATTGGATACCTGAAAAAATGTGGACATCATTATAGCAATAAGAAATGATATATTGAACTAGGGCAACAGCCAGTGGGAAAGGGTCAGGAGGAAGTTTAAGTAAGAAATATGTGGAGGAAAATTCCATGGGTCTTAACAATTGATTGGATATAGTGCTTAAGAGAGTAGGAGATGGTAAATTTCTGGATTTGGGTCACCAGAAAGTTGTTGGTTCTGTCATATAGAGGGAAATGACAATGGATGGAAAGTATATCAAAGCAGAAAATATATGACCTACTTAGAAGCAGAGAATTCAAGAAGCATTTATTTATAAAGGAATTGTTTCCAAATATTTGAGAATGGGGGCTACAAGGGATAGTGCAGTAACTAGGGCTTAGCAACTGATTTATGCCAGTACTAAACCTGAATGAACAAGAGACCAAAAAAGAAAAACAAAAAACCCAATTATCTGAACCTAGAAGGAGAATCCTATAGAGATAGCCATATTGTATTAAGTGACTTCTAGTTAAAGAAAATGCACAGCCCAAGGCAACTTTCTAGGAAAGGAGCAAGGTGAATAATTACCTTGATCTTACTCTTGATCTCTGTAAACTCTGTTGTTGAAGCCAGCTGGAGACCCAAGGGCAAGGGACCCCTATTGATGCAGTCTGTATCAGCAACTTCCTGGGGCACAGAGCAGGGTGGGCAAATAGACGGAGATATGGTGATGCCTTGCAGATTGTTTGATCTGTGGGTTTGAGCCTGGGTGGGTCTAGAAGAGCTGTTTGCACAAAGGTGTATGCACACACACACATACACACTCACACATGCACAATGATGGGCAAAACCAGATCTTGGCTAATGGGTTTATTTAGAGTGGATTTCTTAACTTTGGCACTATTGACATTTTGGGCCAGATAATCATTTGTTTTAGGGGGATGTCCTATGCATTGTAGGATGTTTATTTAACAGCATCTCTGGCCTCCTCACACTAAACACTAGTGGCACCCATTCCCCCAAGTTTTTGACAATGAAAAATGTCTTCTAATATTGCCAAATGACCCATAGCAGTGTGGGGGGAGGAGGGCAGGGAACAAAATCACCCTTCACTGAGAACCGCCAATTTAGTGGAATCAGCAATTTGAAAGGAGAAATGGATACTTAGGGAGAGTGTGTTCTGAAAGCCTGACAGGGAGCGAGCAAAGTGGGTGTTGCCAACCATGGAAATGCCATAGAAAATTCTATGTGGGGACAAGATTCTGTCAAGAGACAGAAAGGATCTCACAGGCTGAGATGGGTAGGTGGTGCATGGGGGCAGCCAGTGCAGCTCTAATTAGGCAGCAGAGAGAAGGAGAGAGGGAGAATGGCAACTTCAACAGTTGGGCTTATGATTTGTTTAGGGGTGGAGAGAACTGAACTTCCTGGTTGGCTGAGGGGGGAAACCAGTGAAAGAGGGAGCTCAGAGATCATCATGGAACTAACTCTGAGTGCAGAGTGGGTGCCGGCACCATCCTACTGGCTTTAATGTGCTAGGATGTTTGACCCTCAGGAGCACTTCTAGAGGTTGTCCGGGTGGGTGCTCTTATGATCCCCAGTAGGTATGATGGAACTGAGGCCCACAGCATTTCCTTACATAGAGCGGTTATTTACACAGAATGTTTACTTATACAACTGGTGCATGATAAAGTGGTGTTTGAACATATGCTGCCAAGGAGGGAACATTCTAGTGGCAAAAGAGGGATGCATGTCAAACACAGAGAAATAAGGAGAAATTAAGCAAAAGTATATGCATATTTGATGTGTAACAGGAGGGGACTTACAGTTCCTAGTTTTGAATCGAATGAATTGTCTCAAGAAGATTGTGTCTGAGGCCTTTTTCAGAGGCTAGAAACACTGAGGCCTGGGGCACCCGGGTGGCTCAGTTGGTTAAGGGTCTGCTTTCGGCTCAGGTCACAATCTCAAGATCCTGGGATCGAGCTGGCATCGGCTCTCTGATCAGCAGGGAGTCTGCTCCTCCCTCTGCCCCTCCCACTCTCTCTCTCTCTTTGTCAAGTAAAAATAATAATAATAATAATATAAAATCTTAAAAAAAAAAGGAAGAAAAAGAAACACCAAGGCCAGAACTAATTTAGAATAGACCCTGTGGGGGAATATTCCCAGAGAGATGACTCCTACTTTAAAATGTTCCAATTGTTCTGATTGTCCACAAATGCTTCTTGGCTAAGTTCAAGGAATTCATTGTTGTTGTGTAATCGTTTTCCTTACTGCCATATATGTTTGCTTCCTTTAACAAACTGCCACACACTGGTATCTGAAAACAACACAGATTTACTCTCTTAACAGTTCTTGAGGTACAAGTCTGAAATCAGTTGAATGAGCTAAAGGCAAGGTGTTGGCAGGGTTGGTTTCTTTCAGTTCTCTGAGGGAAAAATTGGTTTCCTTGCCATTTTCAGCCTATATTTTTTGGCTTGTGACCTCTTTCTCCAGCTCCAAAGCACATCACTCCAATCTGCTTCCGTTCTTGTTATCATGTTGCTTTTCCCTGACTCTGACTCAGAATTCCAGATTCCTTGCACAAGGACCATGTGATTACACATGGGCAGTCTTCCCATCTCAGTGGTCCTTAGTCCGATCACATCTGCAGAGTCCCTTTTGCCATGTAAGGTAACATTCACAGGTTCTAGGAATTCGGGTATGGGAGTGCTGTTTTCTGTCCACCACAATTGGTTTCTTGAGTTTAATGTAAATGGATGGAAAGGTGTTTTAGCCTAGAGATTAAGGACATGGTCTTTATTGCTTGGGTTCAAATCCTAGCACTATCACTTCCAGCTTTGTGTCAGTTATTTAATATCTGTGTGCTTCTATTTCCTCATCAGAGAAATGGGGATAGTATCATTCTTATGCATTATTTGGGGAATAAGGAAATGAATGCTTGTGCAATGTGTGAAATATAATGTTGACCCTAGCTGAGTATTCAATAAGTATAATCAATTATCATTCTCAATTATTTTATGCAAACACATTTTCATTAAAGCATTTAATTAGAAGAGTACTGTCCATTTGATTAGTTATTAAGCCATTTCTCCAAAAGCAAAGGCCTCATGCTCATTCCGGCTGATATTATAAGGATATGGATAAATAGGGTTTACATCAGTGTAGTTCCCCTGGGTAAATATAGATAATTACCTTCAAATTAGCCCGAGGTCAGAATTGGCATTATTTACAGTTTAGGAAAAAGGCTGCTACACTTTTTTCTAAGAAAAAATAACAACAATAATAATAATAATAGCCTTCCTTACCTAGGGCAAAGCAAACAACAAAACCTTAGGCAAATCTTCACCAGACATAATATATCAGGTCAAGCTCTTTTTAACAAGCCAAGTGAAAAAAAAAAAAATTGCTATGGCAGCCAACTTGTTTTTTTCATTTTATGCTATTTTCCTGTGGCTGCTGATAATTTATGACATAAGGTCTATGCTAGTAGGTAATATATAAGAGCAAGGGTTCTGAAATTTAAAAAAGAGAGAGAGAGATTCCAACACAGACACACACACACACACACACACACACATACACACACACACACACACATACACATACAATTAGCATCTGAAATGACCTGAAGACCAGACTGGGCAAACTGGAATGGTTGGTTGCCCTAGGTGTGTCCTTGGGCAAATCACGTTTCCTCTACAGTTCAGCTTCCTCAGTAGGAAACTGGTGATTATGATACCCATTATATAGGTTATGTGAAAAAAAAAGAGACAATGAAAATTTTCTTTATTTGTTTATTTGTTTATTTATTTATTTGGTAGAGAGAGAGAGAAAGAGAGAGCACAACCAGGGGGAGAGGCAGGCAGAGGGAAAGGGAAAAACAGTTTCTCTGATGAGTAGGGAGCCCAACTGACTTGGGACTTGATCCCAGAGCCCTGGGATCATGACCTGAGCCAAAGGCAGATGCTTAACCAACTGAGCCATGCAGCCACCCCCAAAAGAGATAATAAATGTAAGGGTGCCTGCCTCTTCCTAGCACACTATAAGTGATGACATGTAAAAATGGTGATGACGATGATGGTCGTGGGGATCATAGTGGGAATAAAAAGGAGGAAGAGTGGCAAACAGTGGAGTTGAAAGTTTGTTTCACATAAAGTAGTGTGAGCCCACAGTCTTCTAACAGTGGAATAATACCAACTGGCAAGTCTAATCTGGGGAGAAAAAACACACACACACACAAAAAAAATCATTAAAATTATGATTTGGAGTATGGCTAATGGCTAAGTATGTATTCTGTTAAATTTATTTTCAAATAGCACCAATACAATGGTATCATAGGAAGAAAACACCATTTGAAAGTATGTTATTTTATGTGAAGCAAACTTTCAGAGCTCATTCTTGCCTATGTTCACATTCAAGTCTCAGAATCTTCCCTAATGCATGCTCAGAGGGAGACTGACATGGAGCCCGATTTCCACATTGTGATTAAGTCAACCAAAGTAGACGAACCATAACTAGAACACAGTGGATTTGATTTTTCCCTTTAGCTGCCATCATTTTAAAGAAGAACCTAAGATCAGTTGTTACAAGAAAGAGAATTCACATACAACACATTTTGTTTTGAGAGGTTTTCCATTTCCCACAGAAATAAAAAGATAAAAAAACATGTTATAATATATATCCATTCAGTACTAAGTTATTCTACATTGGAACACAAGTACTTAGAACTTTCTCTTGTGGCCTCCCGTGTCCCTATCACAGAAATAAACCACCCCCCCTTTTCTCCCGAAGGTGGCAAATTCAACCAGATTTTTAGCGTTATTAGAAACCACTAAGGGGTCACAAACCATTACTTCTACAGGCAATGGCCAGTGTAATTAAAATTTTTACCCTTTCTGGCTTCCCTAGTGAGCCATTATCAGTCACTGGGCTCTGTACATATTTGTGGGTCATCAGCCACCATCTAGTTATGTAACCTTGAAAAGGTCACTTATGGCCTCCAGATTTTAGATTTTTCCCCACAAAAGGAGGAAGGAGGACACAAATGCTCCCGAGGGTCTATTTCACCTCCAGAACCCAAGGCCATGGTTCTGCAATGGTTTAACAATCTGGTACACATGTGAAAGTGTATGGAAAGAAGAAAAAGATTCCAGCTCTGCCAACTCTTTTTCTTTCTCCGGTTGCATAAAAGCTGCCTAAGTTGCCCATGGTGTGCAAAGGATGGCATCACTATTGATATTTTAATGAACTCAAGATTATGGGACAATTTGTGAAAACACTTATTTCTAACTATTCTTTGGGGATTGATCTAGAATAGAACATGCATGTGGGCAAATATTGGATTCCAGTGAACTATGTACTTCCATTATATTTTGAAATATGAGTTTGCATAGAAGAACTGATGAAGAAGTCATTACAGTTTTACTATTCATTGGCAGCAAGAGGAAAAGGAATATTCTCTGAAAATGAACAAGAATGCCCTGTTAACGGATTTTTTACGAAGAGCATAGTTTAAATTGCTTATTCAAAGTGGTCTACTCCTAATACTCTGAGCTTCATAGAAAAAGAAATGTTTTTTTTTGATAAGTTGTATGAATTCCGTTTTGACATAAATGTCAATGTTTGAGTAGAGGTTTTTTTTTTTTTTTTTTTTTCTTTTAACAAAAACTCCCACTCTGGGAGGTCACCTAGTTCAATGAGTCATTTGCTTAATGAGGAAACTTAAATTGTCATTTTTATCATTTGCTCTCACATGGGAGATCCTTCAAAGAGCAGCTAATCATTTTCATAAAACAGAAGAATATGAACTTTGGAACTAGACAAAACAGATTTCAGTTTGCCACTGAATTAACTGAGTGGCACTGGTAGGTTCTCAAAACCCTCAGAGCTTCATGTCCCCATCTGTCAAGTGGGGTTGGTAATTCCTTCTTTTTGGGACTGTTTCATGGATGGGGTAACACATGCAATCTGCATACTGGCCCATCCATGTGATAATAATAATAGCTAATATTTATTGAGTGCTTATAGACGGCCAGGTACTGTCCTAAACACTCTCGATATACTACCTTATATAATCCTCACAACAACTCTATAGATGGATGTAATCATTAATCTCATATAATGAAGAAACCAGGGGCAAAGAGAACTTATATAATTGGCCAAGATCAAGTAATGACTAAACAGTAGGACTAGTTTTCAAGTCCCCATAGTCTTTTGCTCTAATAACCCTATTTGTGATACCACACTATTGTGTATGTGGGCAGATTCTTAGAAATTGGTCACCATTTTTATTGAATAGTGTACATAAAGCACTGAGTTTAGAGCCTGGCTGGGAACCCAGGTGTCTTTCTGGCTTTCTCTTTCACTCACCCAAAACAACCAAGCCTTTTGCAAGTCATTCTGTTCTCTTCTATTAGACCTCCTACTATCTCCCTTTGGTCTAATTTACTTTATATCCACTCTCTTCACCCTAATCTGAGCCACTCTTGTCTCTTCTTCCAGGCTAGGGCAGAAACCTCCTCCCAGCAAGCCTCCTTAGCTCCCCTCTCCTCCAGAGTATAGTCAGAGGGACCTTTGAAAAACAGAAGTGCATATATGTATGTGACTCCCACCTAACTTTAATATTTGGGGCAGCTTCCCATCTCCCATGGCTCTTAGGAAAAAGACAAGGGCCCGCATCATGGCCTGCAAGGTCCTGCATTAAGGTGAGCCAGGTGAGCTAACGTCTCCAGCCTGGTCAATAAGTCCCTTCCTTCACTTGCTGCTCCAGACACACTCTTGGAAATATTAATCCTCTTTTTCCCTTCTCCCTCAGCCTAGGTGATTTTTACTTTTTCTTCATCTCAGCTCAAACTTCTCTCCTTTGAATGGATCCTTAGTCTAATTCTAATTGTATGTATATGTATATAGATGTATGTACCTGCATGTATATGCATATGTGTCTGTTTTGAACAAATAAAGGTCCTTCAATAATGGCAGGTAGTGGTGATATTGACAGTCTGAATGGTGTTCTGTTGGTAGTGATGAAACCCTTCTTAGGGAGATGTGACTTTTGACATGCAGAATTCATGTAAATCATTGGAATGTACCAGTACATCTGAATTGTGGAAACTGGCCTGGTTGCTAAGGCACAGCCCACAGGCCCCACCTCCACTCAAGGGGATTCCCTCCTACTGCTTAAAGAACATGATTTCGATTTACCCCCTTTGGCATTTTAGAGCTGCCTTGGAGTTTAATTTTAATACAATTTCATGTGTATATTGTAACACTGGGGTTTAGAGGGTAGGAGGGTACAAAGGATGTGTTAGGATGGGCTCCAGGATGGGCTTGAGCACAGAGCTAGCAACAGAATGATTAGTGGTAAAAGAGAATAGTCTTCTGTTTTGTGTGGTTTCTGGTTAATTTTTGTTTTGTCTTTTTGTTTGTTTACTGAAACTCAGATATCACTTGCCTTTGGCTGGTAGGCAAAGCCAAGAACATCCCATATAATAAAGATGTGCTTAGTTACCCTTGTGGCTTGGAAGGTCCCCTTTCACTTTTTATTTCTCTCCTTTTTTTTAGTGACTTATAATCAATCAACTGCTACTTTAATGAGAAAAAGGACAGTTCACATTACATCTATATTGGAGAGTCAGCTAGATGGGAGGCTCAAGGCAGTTGTTCAGGTATAATATGATAAATAATAATAAGTAATCAGTACAGTCTAATATATCTGAAGGAAACCAAAAACTATGAGGCTGGGGGAAGGGCAACTTTGGAGCTGAGAAAAATCGCTTTGATTTGACAATAATGAGCCAAAAACATGAGAAGGAAGTCCTGCGGTAATAGATTTGTGGGCACTGTGTTGGGGACAGGTCTTGGGAGGCATTCAGACAGAGAAGGGTAAATATAGTGAAGGAGCAAGACTTTATGTTTGTATACCACTTACCATGCTCCACTACTCCCTCCGAGCTTTTTGGTTTAATGATCAGATTGTGTTGATACCACAGGCCAGATAAGAGTAAAAAAGAAACGGCAGTTCCAGATTCTGCCATCCTTTCATTGTCTATGGGAATAAATCCCCTTTAAAATGCGACAGCAGTGTGACACTACCAGTCATCTGGCTTATCTAACACATGACACTTCCCTCAATTGCATTTTGAGCTCTTCCAAGACTCAGTCACATTTTCACCTCAGGATGCCAAAGGAAACACTAGTTCTGAACTTTGCCTCTTGAACTACATTTTCCTCCATAATACCCTTTTGAATTTTCTATAGGTGTCTTCACCACTGGCATGTAAGAAGTTCACTCTAGTAACTGTGTGTGATTTCTAGTGGAGTGATTGTCTCCTCTATTTGCCTTCCTTGAACCTGAGCAGTGGGATATGTGTAGGAAGCTCTGCCTCCCCTTGACAAGACTTTAAGGTCCCAACAGCAGAGGACTGCTTATCGGGGCTACTCATAAAAGGCTCACCTTCCAGAGGAAACTTGTCAAAGCTCAGTTTTGGCAAGATGGATAAGCAAGTGCTTCCAGTTAATGGAATAGCTTTTTGGTGGCTTAATGAAGGTGGTTTGAAATCTTCAGCGTATTCACCTTTAGTGATGAGGGTTTCTTTTTTTTTTTTTTTTTAAGGCTGATAAATGATTATGGTTCTCCCTAATCTAAGAAAGGCCAACTATCTCAAACCCTGTACTAAGGTGTTTGGGAGTGGTCATACCCTATGGCCTTTGACTTTAGTTTGAAGATTGAAAATAACCTTTGGATTTTATTTTGATAAGGTAGTCCTCAGTGGAGATAGACATCATAGTTGGCATAGAAACAGCTGCTGGGCTATTCCCAGGCCATTGAAGACATGGCACCTGGCCCAGTCTGAATGGCTGTTCTCTCCTGGTTGCCTGTTTAAATAAAGGTCAAGAAAAAAATTCCCTTTCTTAGTCTAGACTCCAGGAAGAAATAAGGGAGTGACCACAATGTTATCTTAAAATGGGCATTTCCTTTTTCTTTCAGCATCTCTTTATGGCCCTAATTAAAGTTAATGAATGTCCCAAGTGTATGACAAGTGTTGAATGCAGTATAGCTCACCTGAGGTTCCCTGTGGTTGCACACTTTAACAGAAAATGCCCTTCAGTTCCCGTAGATCCATTGTTAGGCAATCCCTTAATTATAGACTTTATCTTTCCAAAGCATTCAAATCACCTGTTAGCCAAATAACTTAGATGCCTTTCTAAGTGCTAGAGCTCTTAAGTCAAGTTAGCAAAAGAGGCTAAAGTTTAGGTAAATAAAAGGGCGTGTTTCACAAATGATTCTTCACCTTAGGTATTCTAGGAAAGGCTCTGAGAAGAAGCCTTTGAAAACAACAAAGCATTTAAAAAAAAAAAACAACTCTTGTTTTGAGCTCCCAAACATAAACATTAATCAGCTAAAAGTAGCGCATTTCTGAGGCAGGGGGAAGGTTGGAAAGAAGAGAGAGAAGTTGGGGGAGCATCTAGGCTCACCTTGGCCTCGTTGCCTCTGCTAGATGTTTTAGGCTCATTTCCCCCCTCATCACCTGCTCAGTCTCAGGAGACTGCAGAACCAAATCCTTGTTCAGAGGCATAAAATCTTATGGCCTGCAAATATGTAAAATGTGATTTGGCACTGAGTTCTTCTTAGGACCCTGTGATCCTTTTAGATGGTATGGCTATATTAAGGGGTGAACTGAGTCTTCAACACTTTTATCCAGAATGCCTGCATAGAAAACGAGGGGTAGAATCAGTATTCTTACCCTCAAGCAGTTAAATATTGCATTCCTCTAAACTTTCATTTTCCAAAAAATTTATTTAAAAGGAAAAACATTAATTTCTTTTTCTTTTATAGTCCCATCTCATTTTTAATCCTTAGGCATAGCAGTATTTCCAATTGTTAAAAAAGTATTTTTGAGTCTCAAATGTAACACCTGATTTGTGGCAATTGTTTCATCTCCTAAGGGCCTCAGCTTTCTCATCTTTACAATGGGATCATAATCATACCTGTTTATAAGGCTGTCCTGAAGACCAAAAATGAAGAACAAACCTAGTCCTTATCAACTAGTGAGCATTCAAAGGGGGATACCTACTATTATTATTGGTGTTGTTGCTGTTGTTATTATTAAATAACTTGTTCACATACTTTTCTCACTAAATTTAGCTCTGAATTCTTTCAGACTGTTCTGAAAAATCGAATGAATCTTCAGTCAATATTCCAGAGGTTTTGAAGAATAAGTTACAGTCTAAAGGCATTTCCAAAAATAGGTTGATAAGAGAAGATGTGTTAAATGTTTTCCAGCCTCTGAAATGGCTATTTCCAAAGGAGAGGAAGCTGAGGAATATGTGTAAAAGAACGAAATTTAGTTTACTCTGTAGACACATTTCATAGGTTTTGCACCATTTCCCCGTTTCACTAACTTGTCAAATATGTGTTGAATATATCTTATCTGCATGATATATTCTAGAGTCTCTGTAAGATCCCAAGTTATATAAATCTTCAGAATGCTTTTAATAGGATTCATTCATGGCCAGGACTTAAGATACACAGTAATATCTCCTGAGCAGAAGTTTCAGAAATCAATTCATTGCTAGTCTGAATTCAGGAAGAAGGAAGTCTTCAGAGTGAAGCTCTGCAGCTGGGAGAAATGGAAAATTACCTCCTCCACTTGTTCTCAGGATGTGGCTCCTGTGACTTCTGTGCCTGGAAATAGAAAGATCTGGGTTAATGTGGAAGATCTCGATGAGTATTTTCCAGAAGTTAGACTTTACAAATATCAAGCATACTAATCCCGCTGAATTTATGGCAACAGGGGCACCACAGCCAAACTCTTTCCTGAGACAGGTTGAAATTTTCCAGATGAATTTAATTCTCTTACTGATTGTCTTTGTGAACTGCCCCCACCTCCCCAAAAGGAAGTTTCTTCAGAAGCTCTCGGAGGAATTGGCGTCTTCGAGTGACACTGATGTTTCATGTAATCCTTATCTCTGAAGATAGAATTTTACTGCAGACTAAAAACTGCAGATTTGGTGTATCTGAGTGGCCTGTCAGTACGTACACTTGGGGTTTGCACTGATAATTCTTTGCACAGGAGCTCACTTTTAAAGTCCACAAGTTCAACATCGAAGCTGACTTGAATACTATCTAACAAAGCTCATTTTCAAACAACTTCCTCTGGTAGGAAGTTGATGAAATACAGGCGATCATATGTGAGTTTTATTTTTAAAATTTCATTTAAGGGATGCCTGGGTGGCTCAGTCAGTTAAGTGTCTGCCTTTGGCTCAGGTCATGATCCCAGGGTCCTAGGATGGAGTCCCACATCAAGATCCCTGCTACTCCCCCTGCTTATGCATGCATGCTCTCTCTCTCTCTCTCTCTCTCTCTCTCTCTCTGACAAATAAATAAAGTCTTTAAAAAATTTTTAAAAATAAAATTTCATTTAAAACATCTATGTGTAGGGATGCCTGGGTAGCTCAGTCATTAAGCATCTGCCTTTGGCTCAGGTCATGATTCCAGGGTCCTGGGATCGAGTCCCTATCGGGCTCCTTGCTTAGTGGGGAGCCTGCTTCCTCCTCTGCCTGCAGCTCCCCCTGCTTGTGCTCTCTCTCTCTCTCACTCGCTTTCTCTGAAAAATAAATAAATAAAATATTTTTTAAAAAGAAAAATAAAGCATCTATGTCCAAAATTCTTCAGGACATTTAAAAAAGTACTCTTTAATATTTAAATTATTCTTAATCTATGGTTTTCACATGGCAGTATGCTTTTGTAGAAAATAATACAGTCTTCATAGATTTGAGGAAGGAACAGATGAGATTGTATTTATTAAAATGAAAGCACTGCTTATACAGGTGAATTCATCAGTAAACATTCTGTGACTACTTAGTATGTACAAAGTAGTGTCAAGATATATGTGTATAAGTGTGTGTATTAATGACATAACTTAAAAAAATAGTCACCTTATAGTAGCATGTAGAATTTAGTCTTTTGGATAAAAAATCCCAGTTATTTTACATATTGCTCTTCTGGATGAAGGAGTGATAGATAAAAATGTCACATAATGGAATAATCAGTGGACCAACTTGACAATGTTTTAGGAACAGAGAAATATCTGGGTGAAGGAAACTCATCTTGATTTTGATTTTGATCTGATTAAGAACTCTAAAAGGAATGAAATTCTCTGGAGACCTTAGTGAGCTGTGGTCACAGCTATAAACATTTGTATCCAAAAATCCGTGATTTAAAATAATTCTTAGGGGCACCTAGATGGCACAGTCAGTTCGACTCTTGGTTTCAGCTCAGGTTATGATCTCATGGTCATGAGATGGAGCACTGTCAGGCTCCATGCTCAGTATGGAGTCTGCTTGAGATTCTCTCCCTGTCCTTCTGCCCCTCTCTCTCATGCTCTCTCATGCTCTTTCTTTTAAAATAAATAAACAAACAAATATTTTTAAAAATTAAAAAAAATGATTATCAGGTTGGGTTAGTTTTGATCCATAGCTGATGGGTTGGGAAAGGCAGAAAGTTAAACTGATCATTTCCCTGGGATCTATCGTTTGGTCTCGAGTTTTACTTGAAGCAATAAATCCTAAACTTCAGAGAGGAGGTGGCTTCCCTATGTCAATGAAAGAGTTTTGGAAATGTGATCAGTGTGAGAGTGAGTAGGTGGGAGATAGATAGTAGATTTTTTTTTAAATGTGAATTTAGACCTTTGGGAAGGATGCAGCTTGAACAGTGGTGCTAACGAAGGAGGGATTCTTGAATAAGTTAAGAAGCCAAGGGTGTTTATTTTGTAAGTTGCAGATTTTCCAGCCTCCTTTATTCAGATACCTTTGGAGACAACGGGGTCAACTCTACCAGGACCTGGGATTTTCGGTGAAAAAAATCCCACATAAGGCCCTTGTTTTTGTAAGGACCAAGAGAACCATGAGCAGTGTTTCTTAACTTTAATATGTAGAGAAGTTTCAGTAGTCTGGAACTCTAATCAGCGGCCTTTAGCCAGGGCCCGGGTTGGGGGGCGGGGGGGAGCTCAGTGAAAGGTAATGAAAGAAAAAGGGTATCTCTGAGTACTCATATGCTTTACTCTGGGATCCCCTTAAATCACAGAGGGGGTGGGGTGAGTGAACATAGGAACATATCTGTTGTTGAGATTGCCCAGGATTCTAGATTGGGCACTCAAAAAAAGTACTAACTGTTCATAGGAGTAGAAGCTGGGTTGTTCAAAAAATAGCCAGGAAGAGAGAGATGAAAGGGCAGGATTCTCTACCTTTCTGTGAGATTGACCTTTTCTCCATATTTATTTAGTTTCAATGTGAAGTTTCTTAGGCCAGAGTAAGGGGCTCCTTGCCCTGTACATATCTGACTGGTCCTGCTGCTGCTTTTGATGGCTTCCCAAGCAAGGGAAATGACTTCAGACACCTCTGCTTTTCCCAATCCTTCTTTTTTATTTTTTTTTAATTTTTAATACTTTATTTATTTATTTGAGAGAGAGACAGTGAGAGAGAGCATGAGTGAGGAGAAGGTCAGAGGGAGAAGCAGACTCCCCAGGGAGCTGGGAGCCTGATGTGGGACTCCATCCCGGGACTCCAGGATCATGACCTGAGCTGAAGGCAGTCGTTTAACCAACTGAGCCACCCAGGTGCCCCTCCCAATCCTTCTTAAACCTTGAATGATGTCCATAGAAACAGCAAGTGAAAAAAAAGTTTTACTCACCTCATTTCCTGTGTGTTTGCTTCCTGGCTGTACATGGATAGGAGTCCCTTACCCTGGGAGTCACTGAAACCATAAAAACTACCTGCAACATTTAATAACAAGAAAAAAAGCATGACTACACATCAAACACAGATACCCAGTTCTTGGGTAGACTCCAACTAAATGTCATTGCAAAGAAAGTTCTCAACCTCCATGCCGAATATATTTAAGCCTTAATTTTTGCCAAACTTCCTTGAGAGATAGACCTTAGGAATTTATCTTGTGTACTTTGCAAAGGAACAAACTAAAGCTTTCAAAGACATAATGCCCCTAATGCCTTTTAGCTCAAAAGACCTTAGCTCCAGTCCTCAATTTATTAACTTACTACTTGTGCATTGCCTACTTCAGAAAGGGATTTGATACAGACTGCAAATCAAGTTCTTTTTCAAAATAGATCTAACTTTTGTGGGAAAAGATGGGCCGTAAAGGATAAAAGCAAAGTAAGGTGAAAACTTTTAGTTGGCAATGTGATGGAGTCTGGACTTGTTTGGGCATGGAGTGGATTGGAACTCAGTTATCCTATCTGCACCACTTTAATTAAAGCTTCAAGTCTACAAATATGCAATGAATAAAAGAAATTGGGACTATTTAGACCAAAATGGTTACAACTCTGACCATCTACTCCTTCATCCTTTCTTTTCTTCTTTTTTTTTTTTAAGATTTTATTTATTTATTTGACAAAGATCACAAGTAGGCAGAGAGGCAGGCAGAGAGAGAGGGGAAAGCAGGCTCTTTGTTGAGCAGAGAGCCTGATATGGGGCTCGATCCCAGGACCCTGGGATCATGACCTGAGCCAAAGGCAGAGGCTTTAACCCCCTGAGGCACCCAGGTGCCCCTCCTTCATCCTTTCATCCATAAGACTTTTATTGAGTTCCTGGGGCACCTGGGTGGCTTAGTAGGTGAAGTGTCCAACTAGTCATTTAGGCTCAGGTCATGATTCATGGGTCCCAAAATTGAACCCCACAGTGGACTCCACACTCAGCAGGGAGTCTGCTTGAGATCCTCTCTCTCCCTCTCCCTCTGTCCCTCACCCCACTCATGAGCTTGTGAGCACATTCTCTCTCATAAATAAATAACTATTGAGTTCCTATTAATTATCAAGTACTCTTTCTTCTTTTGGAGAATGCGCTCCTATGTACAAAGCATTAAGATCTCTGCCATCCTGGATCAGGGAAGGAGGAGATAGAAACCGATGAACACACACATACAAACATAATCACAAATGGTGGTAAGAGCTGTGTTAAATTTGGCAGCCAATGTTTTTGTTTGTTGTTGTTGGCTTTTGTCTGTTTTGTTTTATTTTGTTTTTACATCTAGAACTTATTTGAGGCTATGCAGTAGAAAAAATGATGTATTTCTTTCTGGATAAGTGGCTTTAGGATCACTTTATTGAAGTGAAATCTTTTCTTAAAACATGGATTTCTCATCTGCAACATTCTTCATAGCTAGCTTGCAGCATTGTGTCAGAACTAGTTTAATGATCTTGCTTACAAAGTAAATGAAACACAATGGTGTCTCTATCTGTAGAATTTAAGTGTTGTAATGCATCTGTCTAGAAGCTAGTTAAAATGCATATTGTCCTGACATTTCAATTAGAAGTAAGCTGACTTGGTTGTCTAGCACAAAAAATCAATTGCTTTATTATCTTATTTTTTATTATTTTCAGATGGGTCAAATTATCATCAAACTTTATTATCATTGATAATACACTAATGCAGTAGGTTGACTTAGAGATTGATTAGTTGACTATTGAAGTATATAATTAATCTAAGGTAATGTTATACTTTTCCCTGGCTCTGTGTAGCCTTTCAGATGTAAAAGGATTTAAACAAATCTTTTGTCCCACCATTCTCAGAGATTAGATGCTATAGAAAAGACTGAAAAGATGGAATAATTTGATAACCCTTTCAAAAGGTTACAATATCCTTAGCAATATATGCCATAGACCAGAATAATTGTGAATTTTTAGGTATGCATCTAGAATATAGTTCCAAAAGCTAAATGTATATACTTGAATATGTAACAAGTAATGACTCAAATGCATGCCATAAGTTAACAAGAAATTTAAAATAAAAGTTAAGAACTAGGAATTTGTGAGGTTTCTTTCTTTGAATTTTGAAAATCATATTTTAAAAAACCCTTTTGCCTATGATGTTTTAGAAATATTACCGCTTGAAAGCAGGAATCTGCAATAAATGCAAATGACAGTAGCTTTCTAGGCTCTAATCCTGTGTTCCCACTAAAAATATCTTTTGGGTGGGCATGACATTAACCATCCTATCTTACAAATACTGTAGAATATTTAATGATCTTCCATTGTATTCTGGAAAATAGACTTGTGTTCTCTTTCTCTTTCTTTTTCTCAAACCCTACCCCCATCAGCCCCCCCCAAGTTCTTTCTGGTAGTTTGCCAGAACTGTCTGCTTCTTTCTTGGAGTCCGGTAATTGAAGGTAATTTTTTGGAAGATGGTTTCAATTATCTAAAGCCAGTGGAATGTTTAACTGCCCCTTGCTATTGGTGAACTTGTTTACATTGGGATTTCAGATGAATTCAGATTACATGCAACCAGATGTTATCTGCTATAGTTGCTTTAAAACACACACACACACACACGCACACACACACACACACACACAAATTGTAAGAGGGAGGGGACTTTACTACCATATTTAGGTCACTGACCCTCAAACTTTATAAAAGTATACCCCTTTGGGTAAACATTTGGGGTAAACTTTTCATGACAACCGGTGAATATTCAACTGTGAGAATATATGGCCTCGGGACAATAAATAAGATTTAATTTCCCACATGTCTTTATAATATGTAATACTGATCAGAAAATTCTGTCTCACAAAAGCATTTTGTCACCTATCTAGTTGGAGATAGTAGAATTATAAATTAAGATTAATTCCTGTTCATATTGTGCATAAACTTCACAGATTTACTGTCATGCTACCCAGATAATAGAAAATAAATGTGATATTTAACAAGAAAAAAATCTGAAGCAATATAAGTCACCTGTAAAACAACAACTAAATATTCTAGTCTGTAGACAATTGAAGACTTATTTCTTTAACTGACAGCTTAAATGAAGGCTTAGTAAGATATATTATTTGCACAGGTTGAACTTTAAAATCTAAAAGAAAGGGACGCCTGGGTGGCTCATTTGGTTAAGCGGCTGCCTTCAGCTCAGGTCATGATCCCAGCGTCCCCGGATCGAGTCCCACATCGGGCTCCTTGCTCAGCAGGGAGCCTCCTTCTCCTTCTCCCTCTGCCTCTGCCTGCCACTCTGTCTGCCTGTGCTCGCTCCTGCTCTCTCTCTGACAAATAAATAAATCTTTAAAAAAAAAATAAAAAATAAATAAAATAAATCTAAAAGAAAAGCTGAATACACAAATTTTAACTTAGAAAACAGATAAATTAAGGTGGAATTAATCTTTATGAAAGAATTATTTCCTTTATCAAGGGATCCAGAATATACTTAAGAAGTTTTTTTTTTTTTAAGTTGGCTTTCAAGGTGATTAAAATGTGATTTAGCCTTCAAAGTTTAATTACATATAAATCTTCAAAAAAGAAAATATCCCTTTTGAATCTTTGAGTAGGCATCAGGTATGATGTCATCACTATAGGTAGTAGGAGGCCATCCAAGAGTTGTTTTAGGAATTAAATAAGAGAATACATACACACATATAAATATATACATAAAACACATGCACATGTATGTACATATACATAGAATATATATGTATATACACATGTATATTTGTATTTTTTTTCTTAGCCCTTAGTGTACTAACTAAACATTATTGACACTCAGTTGAATGAATAAGAAAACAAATGAAAGTTTCCAGGATTTTCGCAAATAGAAGAAGGGATACCTGACAGGAGTATCATGATATACTGACATGTTAAATCATGGTCAGGGAGGAAAGACTAGGTTAAGGGAGTGGGACAAAAAATAAAAAAATTCTTCACCTGTCTTCCCGCCACCTGTTCTACTAGGGCATCCCCTTGCATTCACCTAACTGGAAGCCAGATAGACGGCAAGGGTGCCAGTTGAAACAGCACATAGGGGGTCAATTTCTTACTTCCTTCTAGGCAAAGAGTAGAGCAGAGAAGTATGGAGATGGATATGGAGGAGCAGAGAAGGAAAAGCTCATTGGTATCTCCCATGGCTCTACCCAGGGCAGTTCTCATAATTTGAGCCTAGTGGAAAAATGCCATTGACAGTTACTTTACTCTGTAAATTATAATCATTATAGGCAATGAATCTAATTAGTAATCCAAACACTATTTCTGTTTGATTCAGACATGTTTTTTAATGAGAATTCTGATTACGAACCAAATATTTAATGAATATTAAAACTGAATAACAATGTTTATTTTACTTCTTTCCCATATGTACTAAATATGGCCCCTTAATAGTCAGCTATAACACAAAACACGCTTGACAAATCAATGTTAAGTTGTAGAATAATTTGAGAGATAAAATATGAAACATCAACTGTCATTTTTTGTTTGGATTTTACCCACCTTATGGGTTCATATTTACAAATAAAACTTTAAAAATGAGACTAATTATTTGCTAAGTTATAAGAGGAATTAAAATTTTTTAAAGATAATTTTATGGAAAAGAAGTTAGACAAAGATTAAATGAAAAAAGTGTCAAGTCTAAAATAGTCATGTAAAGCTCGTTAAATTCCAAAAGGTTAAATTCATATAAATGTAATACTTTAAAACTCATAGAAAGTATATTCTCTAACAGTGGAATTAAGCTGGACATTAATAACAAAATGTTAAATTAAAAATATCTAAATAGTTAGCAATTAAGAAATGACCTAAATAAATTAAATTTATTTTAGTCATGAAATTAAAATATCATAGTGGATATTAGAAAATATTCTGAAGTGAATGATTATGATAACATCCATATCAAAACTTGTGAGATGCAGCTAAAGAAGTGCTTAGAAGGAAATTTATACCCTGACAGGTATGTATTAGAAAGAAAGGAAGGCTAAAAGTCAATGATCTAAGTATGCAGCTCAAGAAGCAAAGTATAAGAAAGGTAATGAAGGTGAGAGAAAAATTTGAGGCAATACAAAACAAAGACATACTAGAGAGCTTCAAGACAAAGATTGGTTCTTTAAAAGATTAATAAGATTGCTAAACTTTAACATAACTGATGCAGAAGGAGAGTGAGCAAGCAAACACAGTCTAGGGCACCTGGGTGGCTCAGTGGGTTAAAGCCTCTGCCTTCCGCTCAGGTCATGATTCCAGAGTCCTGGGATCGAGCCCCGCATCGGGCTCTCTGCTCCACAGGGAGCCTGCTTCCTCCTCTCTCTCTGCCTGCCTCTGCCTACTTGTGATCTGTCTGTCAAATAAATAAAATCTTCAAAAAAAAAAAAAAAAAAGAAAACACAGTCTACCAAATACAAGCAATCATTACCAATCTTACGAAAGGGTTTAACAAAGAGAAGCTATATGGATGACTCTATGCTAATATATTTGAATACCTTTTAAGTTCACAAATTCCTTTGACTTAAAATATCTAAATACTCACACAATTTTTAAAGAAATTTAAACTACTAAGCCTTCCCACAAAGAAAACACCTACGTGTCTTTATTACACTAGATACCTTTTTTTTTTTTTTAAAATACTAGATATCTTAACTTATACACCGTTGGTGGGATGTAAATTGGTATAGGCATTATAGAAACAGTATAGAGTTCCTCAGAAAACTTAAGATAGTACTGCCATATAATCCAGCAATTCCACTTATGGGTGTATATCCAAAGGAAGTAAAATCAGTGTTTTGAAGAAATATATGTACTCCCATGTTCATTGTAGCATTATTATAATAGCCGAGATATGGAAAGTGTCCATCAAGGGATAAATAGATAAAGAAATTGTGATCTTTATCTATCTATCTATCATCTATCTTTCTATAATGGAATCTTATTCAGCCATAAAAAGTACGAAATCCTGCCATTTGTGGCAACATGATTGAAACTGGAGAAAATTATGCTAAGTGAAATAAACCAGAGAGAAATAAATGCTGTGTGATCCCATATTTGAAATCTAAACAAGTCAAACTCATAAAGCAGAGAGTAGAATGGTGGTTGCCAGGGAATGAGGATGGAGTAAATGGGGAGATAATGGTCAAGGGTACAAACTTGTAAGTTCTGAGGATGTAATATATAGCATAGTAACTATAGTTAACAGTAATATTCTGTACCCTTGAATTTTGTTGAGAATGAATTCTTTTTTTAAAGATTTTATTTATTTATTTGAGAGTGAAAGAGAAAGAATGAGAGAGAGAGAGCATGAGCAGTGGGGAGGGGCAGAGGGAGAAGAAAAAGCAGATTCCCCAATGGGAGCCCAATGTGGGGCTTGATCCCAGGACCCCAAAATCATGACCTGAACTGAAGGCAGATGCCTAATGACTGAGCCACCCAGGCGCCCTGCTGAGAATGAATCTTCAGTGTTCTGAATGCACACACAAATTGTAACTATGTTAGATGACAGGCATGTTAATTAACTTGATTATGGTAATCATTTCACAGCATATAAGTATATAAAATCATCCCATTATACACCTTAAATACATACAACTTTTATTTGTCAAAAAACAAAATAAAACTAAAAAATAGCCAAAAGATTAAGCTGGTAAAATCAAATATATATGTATATGTATTTATAAATATTTTTAAGGAAAAAAGTTATGCCATTTATAATATCTTCAGAAAATACCAAATTTTTAGGAATAATTGGATTTCTAGGAAACCAACAAAAAACATGCAAGATCTCTACATAGAAAATTCAAAACATTACTAAAAGAAATAAAGTAAGATGTAAATCAATGAAAAGTATGTCATGTTCAATGATTAAAAGACAGGAAATAGACATCGGTTCTTTCCAAGCTGATCTCTAGTGCAATAAATAAAAAAAATTTTCAGCGACTAACTTTGTGCGCGTGTGTGTGAGATGTAGTGGAAGATTCTAAAAAATACATATACATGGAAATGAAGAGACCCAGAATTGCAAGACACTTTTGAAAGGAACAGACTTGGTGGACTTATATTCCCAAATATTAAGATCTATTATAAATGATTGGGAGTAGGTATAAATGATGCTTCTGCGATTTTGGTGATGTTCCATGATTTGTTCTTGGGGGATGATACAGGACATTGTTCATTTTGTAGAAGTTCACTTTGCCATACAACCTAAGATTTGTCTACTTTGCTTTATGTGCATTATATTTGAATTAATATTTCCAAAGTCAGTATGGCAACATATTAAAATTTAACATAGATGAGTGGGAAATACACAGATTATTCTCTATGGGTTTCTACATGCTTATAATACTTTAATAATTTCAAAAGAGATAGCTCATAAAAATATTTTTGATTTAGGCTGTACTTTGATTACAAATTTGTATATGGCAAAACAATCCCAAACCTTGCCTCCACTGTACTATAGTGCAATTTTCCCATCATCAGACCCTAGCAAAAATGATTGCAGAGTGAGAAGATATGGAAAGTCTGGTTAATGCTGTAGATTACAAAATCCTCTACACCTATTATCTGAGGAATAATGGTGGAGTTCTGGACACACAGGTTAGATTGATAGCCAGTAAAAAGTCTCAACAGCCATAGGAAACAGGTGTTTGGGAAAGAGAAGGACCCAGAACACTCTGAGTATTACAGCTGTCAGTGAGTAAATGTTCATTTGATAAACTACCAGATCACCTCTAAAAGTGCTTTTGTCCAAGGGCAGTTTACTCAACACTCAATTAGTCAGGGACTCCGTATCCGGGCCTTCAATTTTTCTCCTTCATTTTAGGAGCCACCATCTCAGGGATAAGAGAAGAAAGGAGTGCCGCATTCTCCTCCTTCCTATTTGTCATCCACTGTTGGCTGGAGAGGACTTTTGTCCAGGATTCTTCTAAAATGTTTAGGGACAAATGGTCAAATCTAGACTCAAAATTTCCATGTTTAATTATGTTTTAATGTTTCTTTAAGATATACCATCATTGTTGTTAATTTCTCATCAGCTTGTAGTGCAATGCAACAGGCTTTATCTGCTTTCAGTTTGACTGATTTGAAAACAAAAGTTTAAGAACCTAAAATTTGAGTTTTCTAATGGGATTTATATTTTGAGGAGTAGTGGTGTTGTCTAGAACACGTTACCTTACTGGTTGCTTTTCATATCATTATGATCAATGATCATTATCAACCAGTAATTACTCATTTTCTGGTGCATACACAGCCTAATATTAGACATGGAATGGGAAAAGAAAAAAAAATGTTTTGGTTTAATGTGGGTGCAAGCTCAAAGGCCTACTGGGACCAGGGACATAACGAAAAGAAGAGCATAGTGGTTGTGGTGTGAGACAAACAAGAAAGGGTGTGTCATTATAAATGGAGCTAGATAATTTGCCTCAGTGCCCAGAAGACCATAGGGTGTGGTCTTAAACTGGAATTTTCTGAACAGGACCGGTTCTACTCAGTTCCAACTAGTCATAGCCATGTAAGAGTTTGGGCACTCTGCTGCTATCAAATCTTGATTTTTCAAAAGAACCTTGAAATCTCTCTCTCTCTTAAACAAACAAACATGAAGTCTCTCAGTTTCAAAACCAATCCAGTTAGAAACTTATAAGCACTATTGCAATCACCATGCACCAAATAAAATACTTTTTAAGGGCTATTTATGGTGTGGACCTGTGAACCTCAGCCTTCCAACATAGTCAGGGGAAATAGGACACACAGTTTATATAAAAGGATATGAAACAATACTAAATACTAGATGCATTCATGTATTTCTTCACTCATACGATAGTACTTACTAGGAGCTGTCGAAACTGCACGCCCTGTATGGGTTACTAGGGTTACTAGGATGAATGAACATGTTTCATATTGTCACATACCCCCTGGTCTGGAAGATAAAACCAAATCATTAGATTAGTTATTAAACAACTCTATTAGTAATAAGAACAATTGGTGTGGTTGAATGCCAGAAGGTGAAGGCTGTGCTGACATTTTTCTTAGGGCGACAGGAAATAACTGGAAAATAATGAGCCCTCCTCCCATTTTTTTGGTAATTTATAAATGCTATGTCTCATCTACCTGGGCTCCACTTTAACCAAGTTAGAAGAAGCAAAAACAAGTCATAAATCTACTTTGCAGTCAACTTTTATTTTATTTTTTTAAACGTATTTATTTGAGAGAGAGAGAGAGAGAGAATGACAGCAAGCACAAGCAGGTAGAAGAGCAGAGGATGAGGGAGAAGCAGATTCCCCGATGGGCAGGGAGCCTGACCCAGGGCTCCATCCCAGGACCCTGGGATTATGACCTGAGCTGAAGGCAGAGGCTTAACCGACTAAGCCATCCAGGTGCCCCTCGCACTCAACTTTTAAAGGAAGTCCTGTCACGGAAGTGTGAGAATGACAGGGACTCTCTCACTAACCAGGAATTTCAACATCCTTTGTAAGCATATCTTTAATTACTCTAACGAAGCAGAGTTAGTTCTTTTAAATGGATATACTGTCAGCTAGTTAGCTAGCTGTTTATCTGCACACACACACACACACACACACACACAATTTATTCCTTTTGCCACTAAAGATGATCTTACTTTAGTTTAGCTTCAAATTAAATAACAGTGACAGCCACTAGTTTTTCCACCTCCAAACTGTGGTGGAGCCACAAAGAGGGAATGTAAGTGAATAAATTGTCATCAATTCTAGGGCTCTTTGGTTGTGATAAATGGAAGCTGCATTCTCTGAGATTTCTGAGTGGATTATTATTCAAACTATTTACTGTTAAATGTGTTTTATTCACCAACAGAGGCAGTGAAGGTCCCAGTGCTCCAATTCTCTGAATAGCCTTATAAACATTCACTCTGGTATATAAAACTTTGTAGATTTGGGAGAAGGAGTGCTTGATTCCTACATGTCTTCAGAACTCCCCTTTAGGCAGTCTCCCCTAAAGTTATAACATTGTGAAGAGTGCGGAGGAAGTTAAGGATCACTATTTGAAAGTTATTTTGTCTTTCTGGATGGAAGAACAATGTATTCATTTGTGATAAAAATCTAGATATGAATGATGTAATGAAGTATCGGTTTAACTAATGAGATGGGAAGCTCCAAAGACCTCCTGGCTGTTTTGCTAAATAAAATAACCACCTTCAAACATAAAAACAATTGTTGAAAAAGCTTCTGTCAAAAGTAAACCTCTCAGTATCTTGTGGCAGGTGTTATTGACAGAGTAGAGGAGACAGGAATTTCCTATAACTGTTGTTGGCTTTAAGGAATACAATTTTTAGCATGTCTTTCATCATTGTAATAATATGGTAATGATTAAATTCACCTGCAGAAGCCCAAGGCGTCTGTTTGTTTCATGGGAACTTCCAAGTGTCTTGTGTACAGACTTGTTCAAGTGGGAGTTTGTGAGTGTAAGAACGGTAAACTCCACCTTATTTCACATGGTGAAGGAATGGTATGTTCTACCTAATTGAATATTCTTGTTGTTGGAGAGCTCTTGCCCATACCACACATTTTAATTCTCGAAGAGTGAGCTTTAGTTAGTGCTAAAGTGGCACTCACTTGGCTTATAGCTTGCTTTGATGCAATCGTGGAAGTCTGTCTCCTTTATCCCCTACGTTGTGGGTCTTCTATCTTTAGGTACTTTCCCAGCTTTGGCTAGAATTTAGCCCCACCTATTGTAGTTCTTATATAATGGGACCATCCCAGCCCCCTGATGTCCCAGAATTTATGCTCTTGTTCAGTCAAGGCACCCTATCAATCAAACTTCCATTCCTTAAGGGCTGTTCTGCTCACTAGCTAGTTCCTTGTTGAACCAATTTGAGCTACAGTGTTTTGGTTGATAATTGAGTCATCTGTTGACCTTCCCTGAATAATATTTGATTTAAAGGGCTTAATTTTGCCTCTTGCGACTGGATTAGAATAATTTGAAATCATACAATTACTACAACCTTTTGCAATTCAGAGACCTTACATATCATCTCTAGTCGAAATTCTTTATTGCCATGGTTATTCTAGGCCATGTGCTAGGTGCTTTATAAAAATATATTTTCAGTCCTTATGAAAGACACACAAATAAACAAAACAAAACAACTGTTAGATTGGTTCAGTAGAGGTTTTGGAAATTATCATCCCCTAACAAAGTCAACAGAATGAATATGCCTTCTCTCTCTAAAATGTCTGTGTTATGATCACAGCATGTTGAACTCGGCCTGGCTGGCTACTCTTTAGGAAGGCTGGGTGCTTTGCTTCCACCAACTGCAATGTGCAATTGATAAGAGTCAGTTTTCCCTCAAACCTGTTTATGACAATTGATTTAACATTATGTGAACAAAATGAGAGTTGTTGGTCTAAAAATAACGTTTAAGATGCTGTAAAACTTTGATGAAAGCCAGTTGCTTTAAAAAATGTTGTCAAAGGGGCACCTGGGTGGCTCAGTCAGTTAAATGTCCACCTTCAGCTCAGGTCAGGGTCCTGGGATCGAGCCCCGCATCAGGCTCCCTGCTCCGCGGGGAGTCTGTTTCTCCCTCTCCCTCTGCCAGCTGCTCCCCTTGCTTGTGCTCTCTTTCTTTCTGTCAAATAAATAAAAATCTTAAAAAAATTTTTTTGTTAAAGTAGCTATGGGTAAGATCTAGAAGATTAGGGGAAAGCATAGAAAACTAGGAAATTTTTCTACTCATATTGCCTTGTCATACATTATACTCTGGTTCAACTTTAGAGAGACTAGAAATAATAATAATAATACATTATGAGTGAGGTTAGCGCAAGAAAGACAACTTGAAATTTCATCTAGTGGACCCTACTATACTAGTCAAGTTTCAGTTGCAAACAGAGCTAGAAACAGAAACTATCTATCTATCCATCCATCCATATATCTATTTTTTTTTATAAATATGCACACCCACTCTCTAACATCCAAGGAAATTTTTGCATCTGACCCTCCACTCAGTCCTTAATTTATCACTTGTAAGACCCTAAACCTTTTGTTGGGATGGAGCTCCAGGATGTAAGGGAGAAAATGCTAGATTCACCTTGCAGATGCATGAGAATATGAATGAAAATGGGGCAATGGGATGATTAATAAAGAGAAATAGGACATGGAAATATCATCTACTGAACTCTCATTAGAATATGACTGAACTGTTGTAAAGGGTTCTAGTTTGAGGAAAACGAATGGGTTCTTAAACAATTAGAAATATTAGTCAAGTCAAGTATTAGTCACAGTGAACAGACAGAAAAACAAAGCAGGGTTGAAATATTTAGTTTGAAAAATATTCAGAAAAGTGTGTTGTAGAAACTGATTTAAGAACAAATAAACGATGCAAAGCTTGTTGAAATTTCATCGTACCAAAAAAAAGCTTCTTTCAGATAGTGATATTTCAGGTATTTTAAGTTAAAGAGCATGTTAAGCAGGAAGGTGCTGATGACTTAGAGGAAAGGAGCCAGGGAGATGAGGCTCTCTATTGGGCCTCCAGGAATGATTCTCAGAACAATCCATAGGAATCGGCCCACCTGGGGAGCTGCCCTCCTCCATAGGCTCAAGACGTAGAGAATCAGGAGGCTTCTGCCACCACCAGCACCACAAGAGCCTTTTAATGCTCCCCAAGCAAGCAGTTATTCTCCGATTGCTGCTTCATGAAACCCCCATCAATCTGAAGCGAGCCTCGCCTGTCAAAAACAGCTCAAGAGCTCCCTTCCTCCATTCTTCCTCCTCCCCCAAACACGTACAGGCAAATCCAACAGAAGAAACTCAATTTGCATTGAGAATCCTTGCTCCAAGGAAGTCTAGAAACTGGAGCTTTTGCTGTCTTCCGCAGCATAGGAAAGCTCAGTAGAAGGAAAGATTGATACGGGTGTCAAACTGCTTATCAGATTCACCTACAAGTGAATAGGCTTTGTCTCTGTGAAGAGATTGCCAGATTAAGGCGCTAGTATGTATTTGGTTAAAATAAAATGTTTTTTTGTAACATACTCCACCCACCAATTGTAAGACTCTTTAGAGTTTTATAGAGATTTAAAATAATGTTACACTCTTCTTTTTAAAGTGTATCTTAGAAGCAGTGAAATATAGCATGGATCATTTTTCCATCTCCGCTTTAACTTTGTTCATTAACCAGCAAAATTCTTGTCACAATTTTGTAGAATAGGAGGAGTTTTAATGCTTTATTTTTCTCCCATTTTTCAGACGAGTTAAAATTGAAACTTCACGAGGTTGTGACTAATGCCTCATAGCCAATAAGTGAAAGAATCACAGCTGTCTTAGCTAAAACCATATCTGCCCTGCCACTGGTTTGTTCTTCCACTGCCTTTTGACAGTATCATTAACAATTAGCTTTTTGTCACCAGATTGTTTTTTAACTTGGCCACGTTAGAAAAGCTGTGGTTTAAAACCAGTCACTTGATGCTCAGACTAGCACATTTCCCACTTGTTCCCTTTAATCTGAAGAGGAAAGAACTGTAGGAATTGGAGTTATCATCAAGGGGATTGTGTGTAATTACTTCAGGGCAGCAGTCAGTTCACCCCCCTGGAGAACAGAGTTCCTCTGCCCCTCTCGATGCTATCACTGTGCCTCACATGGGCATCTGTTTATTCATCCACACACCAGCATTTACTGTATTCTCATGTGCCGGACACTGTGCTGGGGCAGGCACTTGGAATCCAACAGTGAGCAAAACAAAACAAAAAAAATCTCCCTGTCCTTATAGAGCTTACCGTCTAGTAGGGTAGAGGGGGAAAATTGGTGATAAATAGCATGAAAAATTTTTAAAGCCAGGATAAAGACAGCAGTTGTCACTATATTGTTTTCACACAATCAAAATATTAGGGGCTGAAGACTTTCTGACCCCTGCATTGAACACGTCTGATGGAAATAACATCTACTTCGTAAGTGTGGGAGGAGAGGCAAATCCAGGGACACATTTTAATTACTGTAAATTGCTATTAAATGATTTAACTTTTACTTTATAGGAAGGAAGAACATCTCAGGGGGTGTGTATTCATTTTCTAGGGCTGTTGTAATGAAGTTCCACACACTTCATGGCTTCAAACACTGAAGTTTGTCTCATGCTTCTGGAGGCCAGAAGTCCAGAATCAAGGGGTCGTAACGCCATGTTCCTTCTGAAACTTGCATAGGAATCTTCCCTTGCCTCTTCATAAGCTCTGGTGGTTTGCTGGAGTTCTGTCATATTCCTTGGCTCATAGGGGTAGCCCATCTTCACATGGCATTCTCCCTTTGTGTGTGTATATGTGTCTGTCCACATTTGTCCTTCTTCATAAGGACACCCAAGCATGTTGGATTAAGACGCACCCTAATGACCTCATTTTAACTACATCTGTAAGCCCTTGTCTCTTAAATAGGGTCACATTCTGAGATTTTAAGGGCTAGGACTTTGAAACAGTGTTATAAACTTGGCATTTCTCTAGTGAGAAAGACAGATGTGCATGCAGGTGACTATATTATTAGGAAGAAATAAGTAAGTACTAGTGTTCTTTGGTGTTTAAAAAGGAGGACCACTTCTTTCTTTAGAAAATGGGGAAGGTCCACATAAACTGGAGGGATTCAAACTCAGTAAAATGTACATCAGTGGGTGGATCACATGACTGGAGTCAGTTTATTTAGTATTTTTTTTAATTTAATGAACTATGCTCATTACCACTTTATTAAGATAGCTGTCTCTTAGCCCACTTAGTTGAGAAGTGTTTATACATTTTATATCATGCTTGGGTGGATTTTTTTCCCCTTCCTTTTCCCTGTTCTGTTTGGCAGAGGTGTTGAAGAGCTTAAAAGCCTGACAGCCAGCAAATGTAGTCATGATGCATAATTGGCTGTCTCCACTTGGACAAACAGGAGAACCCGTGGGGTTGAGCAGGCTAGCCTGTGACGGAACAATGATTGTCTAGGAGGCAGTTGGTCCCTTGCTGCAAATGCTAGTTGCAAAGCTCCAGCATGAGACGAGGCATTTTGTCTCAGGAAAAAGCCAGCAATTGTACCATGCCTTTCTGTATCCTGGTTCATTCATTATGGATGCCACTGGGGACAGCCTCGGTCAGGCTGATCCTGGGTCTCCAGACACTCCAGCAAGACAGCGAGTTTAAAAATATGCCCCTTAATCTGATCCTTCCCTGAAGAAGCCTAAAATATATAGGATTCGTGGCAAAAATCTGTCATCGTAACATTATATAAGATTTATAAAACCCTCCTAAAGATTGCTATGGGATTCTAGAAGTTCCCCGGGTGCCTTCTGGCCCCTATGATCAACTTTTCACACTAATGAGGGGAGGGGAGAAGGAAAACCATCATCACTGCCGCTGTGTGTCTTCTCACACTTGCCATTCTGGACTCAGATGAGAGAGGTCTGAAAACAGGAATTAATTATTACTCCAAATTTCTATAGAGAGCATTTTTTGTTCTTCCTAGCAAAAATGTAGCTAGACACTAAATATCCCTCTTGGGTTTTTATTATAATCAAGCTACATTTTTTTCCTGATTTTAAGAAAGTTAAATATCTTGTGATAGAAGATAAACTAAACTCCCTCCCACTTTAATATTTTTTATATAATATTTTCCACCCTTTGAGTCACAGAGATCTCATCCCACACCCCCCCCATCTTTTTTTTTTTTTTTTTTTTTACACTGAATAAATTGTTTCAGCTTAGTTATGGTGTTTCCTGAAAATTTATCTTCTGACTTCAATGGAACTTTGATTTAGAAGCAAGTGTTATTATTCTCTCTTCTTTCCCCAATATTATAAAGTGTCTACTCGTAGTGTTATTGGCAAGATTACGTTTCCTTTGTTGTTTTAACCTCAACTTTATAAAACTGGCTCACATGATGCTTTTACTCTAGGATTGGAGAGTTCAAACATCTATAAATCCAAAAACAACATGTCCCTATACAGACATTCACCACACCATTGAGGAATGTGTTATAGTAATAGCCAGAAATGGTAAGGGCAAATGTAAAAAGGAGAAAAAAAAGTTTTTGAAATGAGAGCTTTGTAAGACTTGTAAGACTAAATAAATAACATTACCCATCTTCCTTACTTTAAGTAGAACCTTAGTTTAGAAAATCAGCAACAGCCAAAAAGTATGGGACCTCCATGCCACCATTTAGATAGTTACACATTTATTCTAAGACCTTCCTTAAATTGTCTGCTGAGCCACCTTCATCTCTTCCACTGTAGCAGAAGCACAGAGCAGGAAAATGACCTAAATAATTTCTCATTATCCTTTACTTGAAAAATGAAGTACAGTTCCATGTATTACAGCCCTAATAGACACACCTAAAACAAATATACAGGGCAGGTCATTTAATTTTATGGTTTCAGGTAAATGAAGCCAGATGACAACAAATAAATAATGATTAACATTCATTCTACTCACATATACACAGATTTGGGGATAGAACATTCCTTTGATTTATGCTTTGAGTATTTCTTAAAATGATTGTTCCTATTAGTCCATGAAATATCAATAATATCCATTAATTTACTTATCTATATTTCCATTGCTTTTGAATTTTAAGATATTTTTTACCTTAGTTGCACAAGGAAAGCAAAAATAGAAATAATAGTAATAGAGGCACCTGAGTGGCACAGTGAGTTAAGTGTGTGACTCTTGGTTTCTGTTCAGGTCAAGATCTCAAGGTTGTGAGATCTGGTTCCCTGCTCAGTACTGAGTCTGCTCAAGATTCTTTCTCCCTTGCCCCTGCCTACTACATTCAGTTTCTCTGTCTTTTAAATAAAGTCTTTTAAAGAAAAAAATAATAGTAATAAATAAGCTAGAAAGCAAATTCACCTATAGTTTTGTTTTGTTTAAGTAGCCACCATGCCCAGTATGGAGCCCAACGTGGGGTCCAAACTCATGATGACCCTGAGATCAAGACTTGAGCTGAGATCAAGAGTCAGACTCTTAACGGACTGAGCCACCCAGATGCCCCTACAGTGTTATCTTTTTAAAATAGGCATCCGGGACTTGGTTGCTATGTCTGAAAACGCCTTGCTTGTATCAGGAGCTCCCCGAAAAGTTCACACCTAATTGCGCAGGGAGTTGAAATACCTATTTTTAGTTTGTTTCTCTTATGGGTTTCCTCCAAAGTCACTGAGTGAATTTACTTATTCTGGAGTGACATCCTCAGCCTGTGCTGTGGACCACCATTGCACATATAAAGATAGGAAGAAGCGATGCTGTTGGATGCTAGTGACAACTACTTCCTTGTGTGGCAGACAGATCCAAAATGGATTAATGTTCAAGTCAGGCCCTTTCACCTCTACTCTCTCATGAGGATTGACAGAGCAGTGAATGTGGCTTGTCCACAGACCTCCTGACTCGTCTGCCACCTTTGAGTTGACACCACTTTCTGATCTGAGACACTGTGTCATTTGGGGTCGGCAGTTTTGCCATTTGTGAAGTCTTGCAATGGATTTCCTATGTGGTGGGAGGAAGAAAAGTAGAAAGAGGGAGGGAGAGAAGGAGTGATCGGGAGGGAGGGAGAGAAGGGAGTGAAGGAGAGAGAGGGAGAGAGAGAGACAGAGAACCTATTTTACTAAATGTCTACTTTTTAATTGGTATTTTTAGAGCCATAATAACTTTTCCATAACAGGTAAACCTTCTATTATCTAATCAGTGTGTATAGTATGCTCATACCTGTAAGGGCGATGAACACAGGGCTCTTTGTTTCCCCAAGTTCTTCTTGCTATTTTTCCTGGCCATGGTCTCAACAAAACACTTAGGAAAGATGTGGCTATAAATGTTGAGGAGGGCACAGACACTGGTATTTGCTGAATCAGCATTTAAGCCATCAATTCTCTTATGACTTAGCCCTTCATAGAAGCAGATTTCTTTGTGGTAACATCTCCTGGAATTTCCTTTGGAAATTCATCTCTGTCCATTGTCAGCCATGTGGTCTGTGTTGAATTGACCGTCCTCAGCTGGAGGGGAAGGCCTTAATGTGTTTAAGCATATTATTAGTTCCCATCCCCTTGGGTGTAGTGTTTGGTTTAGTGATGGTCATGTGTTTTTAACAAGGGAACCTCAGGGCTTTTTGTGACCTTGCCAGATTCTAGTTTCTACCTCTGGTTATGAATGAAGAAGCATAAAACCCCTTTGCTGTGGGAAGACTTATTACAACCCAAAGGGGACCAATAATAGAATGAAACAGATAAAGTATAAGGCAGAGAGAAGAGATGGAAAGAAGTAGAGCCTTTCGGTCGTTATCTCCAGCCCTTTCTATCTCTGTCTATACAGTTATGTGAGTAGTAAATTCCTTTTATTATTAGAGTCATTTTGAGTTGGATTTTTCTTACTTACTACCCATATGAACCCACAGATCCACAATGACTTGATTGAATTTCAAAATATTTTGTCATTCATTTTTAATTGGGAGATGGGAACTGAACAAGGAAAATGCCAACTGTGGCAAACCATCAAGAACAGTGAAAGTTTGACAACAACAGTGACAACCATAATGATAAAAAGGTAGGACCACCAAAGTCCTGTGTTGAATCATTCAGACTTTCCCTTTCTCTCAACTGAAGAACAATAGTCTAAATTCATGGCTGTTTGTTTTAATTTAGAGTGTCTGTGAGTAAATGAACATCCAGACCCCCAGCTGCAGTAAACAGCTCATTCAAGCAAATTACCTAGGACAAAGAAAGCACCTCTGACATAATTTGGGGGCCAAGCATGAAAATAATAGGGTGCTTGGGAAGCCACAGAGTCCCTGTGAACACCCCAGTAGTTCTAATAGCATTTGGAGCTGGTTAGAAAGAGCAAACCTTTTTAATTTCGTACAGCTGGTGCTACAGTCGCTTTACCCTGTTGGGTTTTCTTTTCCCTTCTGAATAGGAAAGCAGAGTTAGCTCTGTTGTATTGAGCCAATCACTAATGGGCCCTGCCAGGCGTGGCGAAGATAAAAGCCACCACCTGCCTTGCCTCTGCTCCCCCACCCCATTCCCGGTCTCCAGTTGTCTGCACAGCTGCTGCAGCCGGTCATTGTTCTACCCCAGAGCTGCCTCGGGAGCTCAGCCATCCCAGCCTCAGCAGCAGCACAACTGCACTTTGAAGGAAGCTCCTGCATGGGTTCGCTCTGCACCTTGGCCATGACCTCTTGTAAGGCTGGGAGTTCCAGCAGACATGGCTTACGTGCCTGCCATGCACTTGGGCCTGGGAGGAACACACACAGCGCTCCAGGGAGGGAGAACGGTTTGAGCAAAGACAAAAGTGAAGAGAGGTATTCGTGCTGATATTTGTGGGCATGAATTCCTTTTTTGGCTACCCAATGTCCATTAACCTGACTCTCAGAGTAAAGCCCCTTTTCCTCCTGGCAATTTGTCACCCAGGCCTAACCAGTGAAAGAATCACATTCCTTCCTGATAATTGTGACTCTGTTGGAAGTAGGCACATGACTTAAGTTAGTTCAACAACAGCCCCTAAGATTCATTCTGCAGACCTAATGTTGAGAAATAGGGGAGTTGGTGCTCTCTTTGTTGCTATATTTGAAACCTAGAGCATATGGAGGCTTTACTTTGCTGGCATCTCTGTCAATATATCATTGCTGCAGTAATACCGCATCATAATAAATTGTCCCCAAACTCAGTGGATTAAAGCAACAGGCATTTCTTTTATTTCTCAATCATGGGCAACAGGTTGGCTGTGGCTTAGTTGGGCTAGTTGGAGCAGGCTCCAGATTCTGGACTCTCCATTAGGTTCACATCTGCTCATCATGAGTCTCACCTGCCTTGGACCAGTAGCTACTACCAGACAGGCTGGTGAAGGACAGTTGCTCCCGAGGCAAGCCTAGCCATGCTGGTACTAGCCTCTGCTATTATCATGTCCAGGGACACTCATTAGTCAGAGCAAGCCACAGAATCAAGGGAGCAGAAAGTGTTTCCTTTGAAAACCACAAAACCATGGCAAGGGCACAGATATATTATTTTATCAGAAGCAGGAGTGAAGAAATTGAGGCTAGTTATCCAGTCCATCAGACCATCTTCCTGGTGCATGGAACATGACAAAAGTCAAGATGCAGAGTGAGATGAGCTGAGGACTGGAGAGAGATGGAGACCTGTGGTTTGAGCTTTGAATCCAGCTGTAAATGAATAGACTTTACTCCTGGACCTTTCACCCATGCGATTCCTTCTGGTTTAAGCCTTTTCAGATTTTTTTTTTTTCTCACTTGCAAGCAAAAGAGATCTAACTTTTACGACGTTTGGAGATATTATCTTAATATTTCCAGTAATCTAGCAGGGTCAGTACAGCAATTCACATTTCACAGATTAGGAACCCGAGCTAGAGAAGGATCAGTTGAACTGTTCTGACCCTTCTGTCAGCAAGGGTCAGGAGGAATCTGATCCCAGGTTAGTCTAGCTACAGAGTTGGTCTCCTGTCCACATAGGCCACTGCCTTTGTTTATGCAGGTGTGTTTGGGGAGAGTTGACACAACAGGCTAGTCAGAGAGGAGAATCCATGGAGATGAATAATTTGAGATAAGACAAAAAGAGAAGTTTGGGATAGGCAGAAGACATGAACAGGCATTTTTCCAAAGAAGACATCCACATGGCCAACAGACACATGAAAAGATGCTCATCATCACTCACTAACAGGAAAATGCAAATCAAAACCACGATGAGCTATTACCTCACACCTGTCAGGATGGCTAAAATCAAAAATATAGGAAACAAGTGTTGGCAAGGATGCAGAGAAAAAGGAACTCTTGTGCTTTGTTGGTGGGGATGGAAATTGGTGCAGCCACTATGGAAAACAGTATGGAGGTTCCTCAGAAAATTGGAAATTGAACTACTATATGATCCAGCAATTGCACCACTGAGTATTTACCCAAAGGATATGAAAATGCTCATTTGAAAGGATATCTGCACCTATATATTTATTGCAAGATTATTTAAAATATACAAATTATGGAAGCAGCCCCAGTATCCACCCATAGATGGATGGATAAAGAACACACACACAGACACAGACACACACACACACAAAAGAATATTATTCAGCCATGAAAAAGAAATCTTGCTCTTTGAGACAACATGGATGGAGCTAGAGAATATAATGCTAAGTGAAATAAGTCAGTCAGAGAAAGACAAATATCATATGATTTCACTCCTATATGGAATTTTTTTTTTTTAAAGAGTTTATTTATTTATTTGTTAGAGAGAGAGAGAGCGTGAGCACAGGCAGACAGACAGGCAGGCAGAGGCAGAGGGAGAAGCAGGCTCCCTGCCGAGCAAGGAGCCTGATGTGGGACTCGATCCCAGGACGCTGGGATCATGACCTGAGCCGAAGGCAGCTGCTTAACCAACTGAGCCACCCAGGCGTCCCCCTATATGGAATTTAAGAAACAAGCAAAGGGGATAAAAAGGGAGAGAGAGAGAGAGAAACCAAGAAAACAGACTCTTAACTATCAAGAAACAGACTCTAAACTATAGAGAACAAACAGATGGTTACCAGAGAGGAGGGATGGTGAAATAGGTGAAAGGAATTAAGAGTATCCTATCATGATGACCACTGAGTAATGTATAGAGTTGTTGAATCACTACAGTGTACACCCAGAACAAATATAACACTGTATTAACTGTATTGGAATTAAGTTTTTTAAGAAAGGAGAAATGAATAAATTAAAAACTAGTAATAAAAAATAAAAGAACCGTTTGAGACCAGTCTAACCTTGCGTGCTGAGTGTGGGAAGTGCTGAGATTAGCAACTCAGGGCCCCCTTTAGGAAGAAAGGACTCACTACCCCTGCTGCTGGGATTGAGCCTGGCAGATAATCTACAGCTGTTAGGCTGCTTCTGGAACTGCCTCAGCCAAAGAGAACATCTTTCTCAAAAGTCACGCCATCTCCCTGGGGTGGCCCACATCTAATAGTTCATTGAAACACCTGACCTTCATGCCTCAACTCAGGACAGCTCTGACAGCTCAACCCATTTACAGAGCTCTTGGAGACTTCTCACGAGGCTACTTCACAGCTCTTCCTGCCAGATCCAGCCTCACCTCTTTCTTTTGATAAACTTGGATCCCAAGAGCCCTTCCTAATAAAGCATACTAGTCTGCTTTCAAGGGAGCTCAGTTTACAACCCTGTGCTAAAGGGGGGCGGGTGGGTGGGTGGGTGGGGGTGTGTGTGTGTGTGTGGGTGGGTGGGTGTGTGTGTGTGTGTGTGTGTGTGTGTGTGTGTGTGTGTGTGTTTTCCTAGTGGTAAAACCAGGTGATTGAAATGAAGAGCCAATCACTCAGAGCAGAGGGGTGGTAATAACCTGCAATGTGACCTAAGAAGGCGATGCAAAATCATGCATTCCTCTAGGTCTAGCTCAGAATCCAAGCAAAACTGAAAACTTTGGCCATGGTCCTCTCCTTTGAGGCCACACAGCCTTCAGTGTGCAGTTTAACCATTGACCAGATTGCCCGGTTGTCTTGATATTTTTCAGGCACAACCCAATGTCATAGCTTTCTTGTGAACTTCAAATACTTTTTAATGGTGCTTGACAATAAAACTGTCATCTAGTTCCTATTCCCCACTGCCCTCTGCCATTCTCCGATGTGGGGCATCTTCTGAAGAAAGTTTATGGTAGTTACCTTTATAACAGCATAACTTTTACCAAGTTTAAAATTAAAATGTTATCACATGTGGCATTTCCCATCCCATTTCAAATGTAGAGCACTGCAAAAATTCTCAGGAAATTAAAATACTGCCTTTAAAGCTCTGCTTTTATAAGAATATGAAGGAAATTACAGCACAATAGCTCTTATCCAACTATCAGGATTTTTTTATAGTCTATAAAATGTTTGCCAACATATTCCCCACGTGAAATCTATTATACACAGCAATTAAAAACAAGCATCGTATGCACTATATGTTGGCGATGCTTTTAATAACCTGAAGCCAGAGCAAATGATCACCAGGGCTCAAACTTAATAACAGATTGAAAGGATGCCCTTAAAATTGTGGCAGTGGCCTTGTATTAAATCTATGGTTTGCATGCTTCCTTCTTACTGCCTCAATAAAATAATAATTAAACTCTAAACAGGCAAGCCTGCAATTAATCAATAGTGTGTGAGTGTTAAGTATGTGTGCATACTTTCCATACATTCCATATTGCTCCTGAAGGATCATTTTATGTAAATGATTGCAATAAACCAAAATCTAAGCTATCTTGGTATGGTATATAATCTGTTACAGATTTAGCAACCCTAAAGCCTAATTCTATCTGAAGACTTAATTTCATACATTTGATAAAATATATAAAAGTTTATGTAGTCCATAAACTTCTTTGAAGACATTTAGCTTGGCACAAATCCAATATTCATTGTGATTTGTTGTAATAATTGTGTGTAGTTTTTTGTTACTTCAAGAAAAACACCAACTCCTATTTTTAAGTCCCACTATATAGTACTATATGGCATATTGAGTTGTTCCTTGAATCTTTTTAGAATGAATAAGGATGTACCAAAAATCTCTGTGCAGTTTTAAGCTTTAATGATTTTAGAAATATAAATGCCACAAATTTATAAATCTGTTATATGAGTGTTTAATTATGCAAGCTTCTTTTAGTTTTTTAAATGTTAGAATCAGTTTTAAAATTTTTTATTTTTTTGTTTGTTTCACTCCACATTTGGCTGCATCAGAGGAACTGAAACCAGAAATAAATTATGAGTTCATTATTCAGAAGTCACAAAACTATAAAAATGTTAAAGAAATTTATCAAACTGAAACTTCAAATTATTTTCTTATAAATTTGTACATTATACTTCTAAAGTTAATGCTTATAAATGACCAGGACTTGTTGGTGTCCCAAAAGTCTAGTTGTTAGTTTTCTCTGTTCAATTTTTAACTTTTTTTTTGATAGAGCATACATTAGACAATTTTTCCAGTAATTAAAATGATGTAAAATTTTATTTCCTTGCCTATTTATGTTCCATGTGCTCTACTTGTGAAAGTCAATGTGTTTAATGACAAATTTAGGCCTCAGTCCTTGGAAGAAAGTAGGGTGGGTTACGATTGCTGAAGGTGACATGACATAATTGTTGAGTTCTAGGTATCCTTAGGTTTTTAAAACAAAGATCCAAGAACTGAATTTGGTGAAACAGGTCAGCCCTTATTAAGCTAGTTCTGTTCTATTGATAAACTTCTTGTTAGAAGTACAGTAGGAAGTTAAATGAAATGGTTATATGAGAACTTGCACCTTGGTAACAGGATGGTTATTTTAGCATATAGCTCTCCTCTTGGGTGTCTTTGAATAAGCTGAAATTGGGTTGAAGGGAGCCAAGTTCATAAACCAGGCATAAAGGACTCTAAGCGCAAGGTTCAGAAAATGGGAGCTCCTTGGAACCACATTGTATTTGGCAGAAACAAACACTGATTCAGCCTTTTCATTTTTCCACTCTAAGTACATTGAATTCTTTGCCTTGTTCAAGGTGTGGATCTTTCTGGAGAAACCTTAGAGATTAAGTCTGTTCTGTATGTTTGCAAGAGTTAAAGATCACAGACTCTTATTCCTCCATAACAAGGGCAAGTCACTTCCCATGTCTTTTTTTTTTTTTTTAAAGATTTATTTATTTATTTGACAGAGATCACAAGTAAGCAGAGAGACAGGCAGAGAGAGAAGGAAGCAGGCTCCCTTGCTGAGCAGAGAGCCCGATGTGGGGCTCGATCCCAGGACCCTGGGATCATGACCTGAGCCGAAGGCAGAGGCTTTAACCCATTGAGCCACCCAGGTGCCCCACTTGCCATGTCTTAATAAAAAACATCCTCTAATATTTTCTGAGGGATATATAGAGTATTATAGTAGTCATGAAAAAAATGATGAAAGTTGAAGCATGTTTTTAAGAGTCCTGAGAATTGGAACTCTTAGTACCACCCTGGATGACACTGTTATCTGGACAGGTGCACTGAACTTTCCACTAAATGTTCATGGAATACACATTTTCTAGGCTCTTGTTCTGTTAGATCTTTTTTCCCTCTGTCTAGTTGCCATGAAGCCTGCCAGCTTAGGCATGGCTGAGTCCTGTGGCACTAGGACTGAGAGAAGGAAAGGATAGAAAGCAGGGACGGAGGGGAGTCTCACTTCTCAGTGTAGATTACCTTTTAGAGTCCTTTCTTTCTTACTGCAAGTGGCCTGGGCTTCAGACTGCTAACTTCCCTTTCCCTTTCTGAGCTGCAAAAATCCACCCCTTGCTGTGTTTGCTTTCCTCCAAGTCAGGAGCCACCATGGGACTTTCAGTGCTGTTCTTTTCCTTTCTGCCTCTGAACAGACAGACACAAACACATACCACATACACATGTGTGTGTGTACATACATATACACTCATGGATGGATGGATGAGTAGAAGGAAGAAAGAAGGGAGGGAGGAAAGGAAGAAAGGGAAGGAGGGGAGGGAGGGAGGAAAGAGTTAATTTCTGCTAGGACTTCAGGTTCTACAACCACACTAAGTTATGAGCTTCTATTATGGATGATGGAGACATATCATTTAGTCATTGAAACAACCCCCTTTTACAGAACAAAACAAAACAAAACAAAAAACAAAAACAAGTTAAAAACCTTGAAATGCAAAAAGTATAAGCAATTTTCCATTGTTAAAAGTTGACAGGTAGGAGATTGGTCTGACTTCAAAGCCCTTTTCCACTATACCACAGCTGACCAATGCGGTAAGCAAAGAAATAATAATAGACAAAAATAGATGGGTATTTCCAGAGTTACCAAAGTCTAGCAAAGTTTAGAGGGTACCATTTATAGCCTCTCTGTCGAGATTGTCTCTCTCTCTCTCTCTCTCTCTCTCCCTCTTTCTCTCTTCTTAGGGGTGGGAGGGCAGGGGGTGAGAGAGAGAGACTTTTAAGCAGGTTCCACACCCAGCCCAGAGCCTCATGTGGGGCTCAATCTCATAACCCAGATTATGACCTGAGCCAAAATCAAGTGTTGGATGTTTAACCAACTAAGCCATTCAGGAGCTCCAAGATTCTCTTTCTTGTTCAGCAAACAGCTTCCTTTTTTAAAGCCTAAGAGTAAACTTCTTCAAACCTTTTTGGTCCTTAGTAGCCCAGATCATTCTGTCTCCAAGAACACAGAGATACACTTTGATGAGAGAAATTTATTAAAAAGAAAAATAATGAGGGAGAGAGGAAGACTTTTTAAAAAAAGACTTTAAAAAAATTTTAATTTGAATGTTCTAGACATTTCAGTGTTCTAGAACAGGATCAGCAGACATTTTCTGGGAAGGGCCAGAGAATAAATATTTTAGGCTTTATGCAACAAGAGGCAAACTTGAGAACATTGTATCAATACTTATCTAGAAAGAGAAAAAAAATCTTTACACAATTTTTATTGATGAAATTCAAAATATAATACTAATTGAATACAATTTTTAAAAATATTATATAATTAATAAGAAAAGTCATTTTCTAATGAGAAGGGTGGAATTATTTGGGGGCAAGTAACATTTTGTTTAATTGTAGTTTAAAGTTAGTATTCCTTATCAGTAACTAATCACATGTATTCATCAATAAAAACCATTCTTAGCTCATGAGCCATCCAAAAACAGCACATTGGATTTGACCTGCAAGCTACAAACTGGTGAAAGTAGACAACCTGTCCTGTTCCTGACTTAAAGGAAAAACCCTCAGGTCTTCCCCATTGAGAATGATATTCACTGTGGGGTTTTCATAGATGGGTTTTATGACATTGAGGTATGTTCCCTCTATCCCTATATTTTGAAGAGTTTTAATAGTTTGGTTTGCTGACCCCTGCTCTAGAAGCTCATGGAATCTGGGGACGCAGTTCACTTCTGTGTTATTTCAATTCCTGAAGTACTCACTGAAAGGTCACCTTATGGAAGGACTTCCCCAGATTTTCATCTTAACACATCTAAGGCAAAGGATTATGTATAGATAAACAGTTTGGGGCTCTAAGAGAGAGGAGATTTTGGAAGTGTAAATTTTCCTTAAGATCTATCTGAAAAATTCATGTGAATTTTGAAAATTGCTCCATAGTATGACCGTATTTGTTTCCTGCATCCCCTGTCTTACAGAAAACCAAAGTCAAGAGGAGACTCACCATTTTTATCTTGTATCTTTATATTTCAGTTAATTAGCTTGGGAAGGTCAGCAGTTAAGATATTGCCTCATTTCTCATGTGGCTGAATCTTTGTATTAGTCGAGATAATTATTGCTGACCGTGATAACAAACTTTTCCCAAATCTCAGTGGCTCCATAAAATTAAAAAAAGAAAAGTTTATTTCTTCCTTACTCTACAGCTCTGTATAGGTTGGGAAGCCCTCCTGGGACAGCCCTCCTTCCAGGGGTGATTTGGAGACTGGTTCCTTCCACCATGTGGCTCTGTCTTGGTATCCTTTGCTTTCAACCATGTAGAGAGAGAGGGTGAGACGGAGAAGAGGATTCAGGGGAAAATTTTTGAGGCCAGGTCCAGGTGCACATTCCTCTTACCCACATTCCTTTGTTCAGAATGCAGTCACATTGTTCCAAACCTACTGCAACACAGTTTTAAAACTGTGGTCTGGCCAAATGCCTAGGGATAAAATATCATTTCCTCTCCCAAACAAAATAGCCCATGCACTGGACCTTTCTAGACTTTATTGTGTTGTAGGCTCTACTCTTTCTATCATGGTATTGAAATTAGACACAGTTATATGCCTATTACAGTTTATCATGCTCCCCTCTGTATGTCTCCATTAGACTATAGGCACCTAGGAAAATTCACTGCTATCCAAAATATACAGAGAACTCTTACCATACGATAAGAAACAACAATCCACTAAAAAGTGAGCAAAATCTGATCAGATACTTCACTAAAGAAGGTATACAGATGGCAAAGTAGCAAATGAAAAGGTGCTCAACAACATATGCAATTAGGGAATTGCAAATTAAACAACAATGAGATACCACTATATACCTATTAAATGTCTAAAATCCAAAACACTGACAATACCAAATGCTGGCAAAATGTGGAACAACAGAAATTCTCATTTTCTCATTCATTGCTAATGGGAATGCAAAACTATGCAGCCACTTTGGAAGAAACTGCCAAACTGGCTTCCAAAGAGGCTGTATACAATTTTGCATTTACCAAAACTTCTCTAAAATTAAACTCTATTAATTAAAGAAAAAAATAGAAAAGGCCCACAAATCTGCAACTATATATATATGCAACCAAGCCAAGTTATCAGGAATAACTGTTGCATTATATAATCCACGCTAAATTATCCTGATAATGTTTTTGTAGTGTCAAATTTATTTATCACTAAAGAATTATCTTGAATATGGGCGGCCTTTATAATTATGGGGCTATTATTAAGCAGATGTTGCTGTATACAATACTGATTTTTACCTCTGTATTGCATAAACATGACAAACATTTTAACTAATCAACCTATAATTGCAGAGTCCCCACTAATGTAGACAACTCCACATTAAATATCAATTCACAGTCTGAAGTATTTAGGATCTAACGGCAGAAAAGTTCCATTTCCAGGCTTCCTTTTCCTTGTTCCCAATATTTTATTTTGATGTTTTTATTGGTGGGAGACTATTATCTTGTATCATTAAAGTTGGATGGGCCTTATTTTATGGAATTTTACTTCAGAGAGACTATTTGAAGCAGAATATACTATACAATTTATTAATATGTCTTCATAGTCTTGTATTCATGTGACAGTCTCATTCACACTTAATCTCTAAATCAGACATGCACAGAACAATTTCAGCGCATTTCTGCAGACACTGGTGATATCTTCTAAAAAAGATAAGTACAAGACAACTTGGTTCTCTACAATGACAAGAAAGCAGCAATTAACTGGTCACTTTTATCAGGCCCCTGGAGGATGGGTACTAACTACATGCCCAGGGTACTTTCCAATGCTCTCCCCTATACTCTGGATTTGCTGAAGGTGGCACAGAGTATTAAGAAGGTAGCTAAAGAAAATATTTTGGCTAGAATCCCAAGAGATCCTCTGAACTGCTGTAATTGGACATTTTAATTCATTCAAATAATTTTGAGTACTAAATGGGCATTTACATGTCTCTGGGAAGCTGTGGAAGGTTTGCTCAGGGCTCTCATTCACAAAGCTCCACACCCTCCCAATGAAGGAAGTTTAGGGGTTATAATCCAGCCATGACTTCTGGCTCAAGGATGTGTCTGCCTAGAGAGGTTGTTCTTCCCTAATTACATAAAAGCAGTACAGGACAGGCTAGCAGTACCCCTTTACTCATCACCTGAAGGAACATGTGAGTGGTCACTTCTCATAACTTTCACGGGAGCACCCAGGCTAACCTCCCTGGACCACAGTTTCTTCACTAGTCAAATGGGAATAATTATACTACCACCTTTGAGGGCTATTGGGAGGATGAAATGATTTAACATACTAGTTTTTAATCAGTGTTACTCATTACTATCAGCCCATCCTACAATTGTCACAAAGATTAAGGAGGCAGCTTTCTACTGGGCTTGGCACCATGGAGGCTCTCCATGGGGGTCGGGGCAGGGGGGGGGCGGCTTTTATTGTTGATAAAATGCAATGAATTTACCTCTCCTACACTATATTGTTTGGGTCCAAAGAACAGGAACTGTGAAGAACTCTGCTTAGTACCAAAAGATATTTATTGAAGGCCTACCATATTCTAGACATTTAAAAAAGTACTATTATAAATTATTTAATACATACAATTTCTCTTTGAGGTTACTATTTTATACCCACCATTCAGATGAAAAAAATTGAGAGGCCTCAAAACCATGAATCTTAACAAGGAGAAAGAATGAGAGGAAGTGGTAGAGAAGAAAAATAGGGAGAGAAAGGGGTAGAAGAAAGAAATTATAGTGTATTCTGAGCACTCGCTGTAAAGTAATTAATTTAATTAGTTTGAGTATATGACTAACTTATAAATGACATAGAAGGTTGTCAAGCAGTGTTAAGTATATTAAACATCATAGCTGAAAATATTTAAAATGGATATGAGAATTTTTTGATAATAGTCTGTATTGCATTTTATATTTGTTTTATACTTAAAATTTTTTTTTAATTTAAGTTTTTTTTATTTAAACATATAATGTAACCCCACCACCCTCTCCCAACCCCTCTCCCCCCCACCCCCCTCAGTTTGTTTTATGACATTAAGAGTCTCTTTTGGTTTGTCTCCCTCCCGATCCCATCTTGTTTCATTTTTTCTTTTCCT
>ML111600.1:64014-92474 GCA_003697995.1 Taxidea taxus jeffersonii
TTTAAAGATTTTATTTATTTGACAGATAGAGATCACAAGCAGGCAGACAGGCAGGCACAGAGAGAGGGGGAGGCAGGCTCCCCACCAAGCAGAGAGCCTGATGCGGGGCTCAATCCCAGGACCCTGGGATCATGACCCGAGCCAAAGGCAGAGGCATTAACCCACTGAGCTACCCAGGTGAGGGGCATAGATATTTAAAATTGTTAGATCTTCTTGTTGGACAGACCCTTTGAGTATGGTATAGTGTCCTTCCTCATCTCTTATTATAGTCTTTGGCTTAAAATCTAATTGATCTGATCTAAGGATTGCCACCCCAGCTTTCTTCTGATGTCCATTAGCATGGTAAATTGTTTTCCACCCCCTCACTTTCAATCTGGAGGTGTCTTCAGGTCTAAAATGAGTTTTTTGTAGGCAGCATATGGATGGGTTTTGTTTTTTTATCCATTCTGAAACCCTGTGTCTTTTGATTGGGGCATTTAGCCCATTTACGTTCAGGGTAACTATTGAGAGATATGAATTTAGTGCCATTGTATTGTCTGTAAGGTGATTGTTACTGTATATTGTCTCTGTTCCTTTCTGATAATACTTTTAGGGTCTCTCTTTGCTTAGAGGACCCCTTTCAATATTTCCTGTAGAGCTGGTTTGATGTTTACAAATTCTTTCAGTTTTTGTTTGTCCTGGAAGCTTTTTATCTCTCCTTCTATTTTCAGTGATAACCTAGCTGGATAAAGTATTCTTGGCTGCATGTTTTTCTCGTTTAGTGCTCTGAATATATCATGCCAGTTCTTTCTGGCCTGCCAGGCCTCTGTGGATAAGTCTGCTGCCAATCTAATATTTTTACCATTGTATGTTACAGACTTCTTGTCCCGTGCTGCTTTCAGGATTTTCTCTTTGTCGCTAAGACTTGTAAATTTTACTATTAGATGGCAGGGTGTGGACCGATTCGTATTGATTTTGAGGGGTATTCTCTGCACCTCCTGGATTTTGATGCTTGTTCCCCTTGCTATATTAGGGAAATTCTCTACAATAATCCTCTCCAGTATACCTTCTGCTCCTATTTCTCTTTCTTCTTCTTCTTGAATCCCAATTATTCTAATGTTGTTTTGTCTTATGGTATCACTTATCTCTCGAATTCTCCCCTCGTGGTCCAGTAGTTGTTTGTCTCTCTTTTGCTCAGCTTCTTTATTCTCTGTCATTTGGTCTTCTATATCACTAATTCTTTCTTCTGCCTCATTTATCCTAGCAGTAAGAGCCTCCATTTTTTATTGCACCTCATTAATAGCTTTTTTTATTTCAACTTGTTTAGACTTTAGTTCTTTTATTTCTCCAGAAAGGGCTTTTATTTCTCCTGACAGGATTTCTCTAATATCTTCCATGCCTTTTTCGAGCCCGGCTAGAACCTTGAGAATCGTCGTCCTGAATTCCAGATCTGACATATTACCAATGTCTGTATTGATTAAGTCCCTAGCCTTCGGTCCTGCCTCCTGTTCTTTTTTTTGTGGTGAGTTTTTCCGCCTTGTCATTTTGTCCAGATAAGAATCCACTGTTCTCCTTGTTAAATGAACTTGGTCTTGGCTGGATTTCTTGTTGATCTTCTGGGGGAGGGGCCTATTGTAGTGATTTTCAAGTGTCTCTGCCCCAGGCGGAATTGCACCACCCTTACCAGGGGCCGGGCTAAGTAATCCTCTCAGGTTCACTTTCGGGAGCTTTTGTTCCCTGAACGCTTTCCGTAGAGTTCCGGAGGACGGGAATGAAAATGGCGGCCTCCCCATCTCCGGTTTGGAGAAGCCGAGAGCTAGGGTCCCCAGTCTTCAGTGCGCCTTCAGAGAAAAGCGTTTAATCACTCCCGTCTCCCCAGCCTCTGGCCGCGCTTGGAGAAAATTGTGCGTAATCAGTCCCGTCTCACTGGCTTCTGGGAGCGCTCCGAGGTCACCCAGCCTGTGACCAAGCATCTCTGTCTCTGGCAGAGTCCCACCTGGAGTCTCCGAAACCCGTAGATCCCTGAGCTCTCCCGGGTCGGAGTCTCCCCAGATCTTGTGGGGACCCCTCGCACAGAGCACCGGCCCATGTCACAGACCACGGCTCTAGGAAACCTCGGCTCTGTCTCCGCAGCCGGCTTCCCCGCTCTAATACCTGTGAGCTCTGCGACACTCAGACACCCCCGATCCTTCTGTGACCCCGCGGGACCTGAGTCCACGCTGTCCCCGCGAGGTCTTCACCCCAGTTTAGCCTCTGGAGCGATGTCCCTCCGTAGAGCAGACTTTTAAAACTCCTGATTCTGTGCTCCGCCGCTTGCCGGGAACCGGCCCCTCCCCCTGGGGTCTATCTTCCCGTCGCGTTGTATTCACTTCTCCGCTGGTCCTACCTTTTAGAAAGTGGTCTATTTTCTGTTTCTAGAATTGTTGTTTTTCTTCTCTTTGATCTCCTGTTGGATTCGTAGGTGTTCGGAATGGTTTGATAGGCTGTCTAGCTGATCTCCTGCTGCCTGATGTCGTCTCAGCCTGACACTTCTCTGCCATCTTTCCAGCACTCCTCTATACTTTAAATTTTTAATGTTCAAAAATTCAGTTTTTTTTTTAAACTTCAGGTTTTTTTTGTCCTGAAGAAATGAAAGATATGAAGTTAACTTCATGATTTTATACCCCAAACTGTGTTTTTTCTGTAGATTACAGCTAACTCTGAAATCTTTTCCCACTGTTTGACATGAGAATGGCAACAGAATATTGAACCAGTTTTAACAGATTTACTGCTGTAGATATTTTCTTGAGAACCTATATCCACTGATCAGGAGATCGCTTTTCCCTTAAGGGAAATGAACACCTATCTAAGATACCAACTTCCTCATAAACAGAATCTGTAGGGAGCTCTTATTTCCCCCAGTGAGGATACCATCCAGGTTTGGATTATGTTCTTCGAGAAGATTTCTCACCGTTAGCTAAATGAAAAACATTCATCCTGAATGAGTGAAAACTCAGTATCCTGAATTTTTAAGAGTGTCACTTGCCTAATGTTAGGCTTTTCTGTTTACACATTTGGGACTTTTGAGATAAATGTGAGATTACATGAAGTGAAAAATATTTGTTCACAATGGGAGTATTATTCTTACCATGAAATATCCTCCATATTATTTTCAGTTGGAGAATTTGAGATCAATTTTTATAATATCTATTGAAATTATTATTAGCAGCTTAAAATTTTTTGTTTATGGGATTGAGTTGTTGGTTAGGTATGTGTAAACTCTGAGATAACTATTATCCTTACTTAACTGATGAGGAAATTGAGATTCAGAAATCATATATAATATGTATATGTGTGTGGGTATATATATATAAATCTATGTATGCATGTGTGTATATATATGTATATGTGTGTGATTTATATTTAGAAAAGGACTTATATTTATATCATAATATTAAAAGTTATCTTCTTTGTATGGTTGATATTTCAAAAGGTATATTCATATATATTTATTGAACATGTATATGTATAACCTGCATTTCTGAGCTATGTTAAGAAGATAACTTTTACTTGCTAAGAGAGTAAATCTTAAAAGTTCTCATCATAGGAAAAAATATTCTGCATCTGTGTATAGTGATAGATGTTAACTAGACTTATTGTGGTGATCATTTTACAATAGTGATCGTCCTTTGACTCATGATGGGTTTATGTTCTGATAAGCCTGTCATAGGTTGAAAATATCATTAGAGGAAAATTCGTTTAATACACCCAGCCTACCAAATGTCGTACCTTAGCTTAGCTTACTTTAAACATGCTCAGAATACTTACATTAGCCTGCAGTTGGGTGAATCATCTAACACAAATCCTGTTCTATAATACATGTTGAATATCTCATGTAATGTATTGAATACTTGCAAACCAGATTTTGCTCCCAGGTGCCAGTTTGTGATTTCTGGGCTTTTTCAATGGAAAAACCCTTATCAGAAATGGGTTGCTTCTTGAAATGCAACCCATGAAAAACATGGGTCCCTCCCTTGTGGTTAGCCAGACTGTAAGCATCATGAAGGCAGAATGCATGGCTGTCCTTTCTAGTACCATCCTCAGTGCCCTGTGCAGGGCCTGGCACAAAGTAGACTATTAATAAACATAGTGTTGAGTGAACCAATACAGCATGCCTGTATTATCTGTGTCAGGATGGTGTCCACCTCTTTGCTTCAGAAGAGGCACCTCTGGTGACCTCTTCACTGTCTTTGGCCAGACCCTGAAGCATGGGCCAAAAGGGGACAGAGCAAACTCTTATTTACCTATGCCCTCAGCAACCCTCAGATGATCTATATGATCTTATTATCAATAGAACTGTATTATCATTTCTGATGATTCAAGTAACCCCAAGTTGCTGAATTCTCTATTCTAGAGATCTATAGAGCAAGGTTTCTCAACCTACATACTATGGACATTTTGGACTGAATAATTCTTTAGTCTAGAGGGCTGTCCGGTTCATTGCACAATGTCTAGAATCATCCATGGTCTCTACCTGATCCATGCCAGTAGCATCTCCCAACCAAAACTGTGCCCAGATACTGTCAAATGCCACCCTGGAGAAGGTTAAAACCCACCTCTTCTCTAACCCACTGAAAGGCACTGAATAAAGTAATGCATTGGTAGGAAGCAGAGAGGAGAAAGCTTGGATAATAAGGATAATAAATTCTGTGGTGCAACCATCTATTGTAATATTTTTACACATTTGTAAGTTTCTCTACGGTGGTGAATTCTCACAAGAGCCAAGTCGGGCTTAAGAGTGTACAATCTAAGTGCTATTCCCTAGCAGACAAAAGATTTGTAACTCCAAAGCTTTGCTGGGGAATCCTCCCCAAATCTCCCAGGGAGGACTTTAATTGGTGCTCTGGAAAGCAAACATGTCCATCATCTTTTTCTTCTGAACACACCGAAGTATATTAAAGATCTTTAGACATCAGTGGCTAAAAACAAACATTTACTGTTATTTAAGGTTAAACAAAGTTCTTTAAGGAGGCAGGATTCTTTCTTTACTAATATCCATCCAAACCCTTTTGCTTTTCACACGTTTGGAAAGTTCATGAATAGTGTATATACCATTTCCTCAAAATGTAAGGATTTCTAGCTATCCTCTTATCATAGATTCCCACATCAATCTAGTAGTATATTATTAGAGCCAGACTTAATTGGCACCTAGATAGAATTTTACTTACGAAAGTAATCTGTTTGTAAATGATGGAATAACAATTTTTACTGTCTTTTCCTATTCAATGGCCATGATTAGACTTATGGATATACTCATTCATATGACTCTCTCAATCAATGGCTCATTTGCCTTCATTTTGATGTCTTTCTGAATATTTATTTATGTAATAATTTTATTATTATTATTTTTAAAAATATACCCAGGGAACTCGGCCAATTGCTGCAGTGCTTTGGAGGTATCAATAAAAGAAAATGATCTAGCACAGTTGCATGGGGCCTAGCCAATAAGTGGAAGGTGCCAATGTGAGTTCAGAGCCAAGCTCATCAGCTTGGTTTAGCACTCAGTTTGGAGACAGCCTTGCCTAGATGGTTTGATATCTAAGTGGAAAGCAGACTCAGAGTAAAGTGCAGCCTGGAGAGCTAGTGAAAATGTTCTCTGCAAGCTCATCTTTACATGATAATAACAAAACTTAATTAAAAATCACTGGTATTTTCTCTATTTGTTTCCTCGGCAGAAAATTCAAATACCAGACTGTCTGGTTCAAAATTGAACACCTGGCAACCCTAATGATTTACTTTGCACAATGATTTATGTTGGCAGATTCAGAACTGTGGAGACAGTGGGGGTCAGGGTGGGGAGAGCCCAGAAAGATTCAGGAAAAAGAAAAAAAGACCTTTTCCATTATTTTTATATTGTTAATTGGGTGAAAAATGTTTCACAGGGGAAGGAAGTATTTTCACTTATTATTCCATTTTATTGTAGGCCTGTCCATCACTTTTTCTTTCTGTATTTTTACTTCTCACCTTAAATGCTAACTTCCATAGCTTTATTCTTTTACAGTCTCTGATCTCTGTCAGATTTGATTTTGGTGTTTTTGACTTGGGGCTCTGTCCTGATTCTGAAAAATAGTCACTGTGGTTCATTTGCTTCAGAAATATAAGACTATAGGATATGGGGTCAGGTGACTGTGAATCATAGCTGCACCACTTCTCAGTTCTGTGAGGGGAAAAAAAAAAAGCATATGTAACCTCTTTTTTACCTTCATTTACTCAGACATGAATGGGAGTGATGATAATATCTATTTTTTTAAAAAAATTGTTGTATGGGATACTGATGGCCCACAGACAAATGAAAAGATGCTCAGCATCACTCATCGTCAGGGAAAGGCAAATCAAAACCACAATGAGATAGCACCCCTTCCCTGTCAGAATGGCTGAAATAAGAAACACAAGAAACAACAAATGTTGATGGGGATGTGGAGAAAAAGGAACTCCCATGCATTGTTTGTGGGAATGTAAACTGGTGCAGCCACTGAGAAAACAGTATGGAGATTCCTCAAAAAGTTAAAAATAGAACTACTACCCTGTGATCCAGTATTTGCCCTACTGGGTGCTTACCCTCCAAATACAAGAACACTAATTCAAAGGGATACATTAACCCTATGTATATTGCAGCATTATTTACAATAGCCAAATTATGGAAGCAGCTCAAGTGTCTACTGATAGATGAATGAATGGATAAAGAAGATGTAGTATGTATATGTACACACACACACACACCCGTATATATATATATTTGTGTGTCAGGGGTGTGTGTACACAGACACACACACACACACACACACACTGGAATATTATTCAGCCATGAAAAAGAGAGAAATCTTATCATTTGCAACAGCATAGATAAAGTTAGAAAGTACAATGTTAAGTGAAATAAGTCAGTCAGAGAAAAAAAATACCATATGATTTCACTCTTCTATGGAATTTAAGAAACAAGCAAAGGAAGAAAAAGAGAGAGATAAATCACGAAACAGACTCTTTTATTATAGAGAACAAACTGATGGTTCCCAGGGGGGAGTGAGTGGAGGGATGGGTGAAATAGGTGATGGAGATTAAGGGGGCCACTTGTGATGATGTGTGGAAGTACTGAGTCAATATATTGCACACCTGAGACTAATGTAATACTCTATGTTAACTACACTGGAATTAAAACTAAAAATTTAATGAAATAAGTAAGAAAATAAGTAAATAAAATGCTATCTATGTAAGTGAAAAAAAAATTGTTGTGAGGATAAATAATCCCACTCGTCATTCTTGTGGATTCCAGTGGAAGAGCACAAATGGAGGCCTGCATATTTCATCGAAATGTTTCAAAATTATAAATTATCCTAACAAGCTGTGGAATAAACTGCATTTTGTCCACCTACTTTAGCAATTATACCTTCAAAGCTAGAGGTCTAGTTTAAATTTGAATTCTTGGGCTCCTTTAGAGTTCCATGTTGGAATATGGTGGTCCAGGGAGAACTGGCCCTCATTTCTCAGCTTACCCCCTTCTCTTCCTGTGCCCAGCTCTTTTCCACAATTTATGGGCCTCCAAGTCTGTGTGTCCACACCCCAAGTCATGCATCCAAGCTATGTCTACATCTCCATCAAAAGGCAGGCCAAAGCCATTCCTGCTGCCTGGAGGTGTTCACACTAAGGAATGAACTGCCCTTGGAGGAAGGATGTGTGGAAGATGTCTTCAAAGGCCCTAGAAGTAGATTTAAAGCCATTTTGACAGAAAATTCTTGGACCCTGAGAATCCAGAGAGTAGTCCTGGGGCTGAATGTGGACAGGTAGAGGTCAGCCTGCAGGTGAATTGGCCTAACTGACCAGGATTCAGAGAGTCAGGTTGTTGGGCTCCAAAAAGTATCCAAAAAACTCAGATCTATAACGTAGCCTGAACTGGCAGAGCTCCCACAGTTGCTGGATACCTAGTGAATTTTGGCTTCCTCCTCATCTGGAAATATACATTTTTCAAGTATCCCTTCCATAGCTACTGTGGAAAAAAATAGTTTGGTGCTTCCTCAAAGACTTAAACGTAGAATTCTCTTTCCTTCAGCTGAGCCAGGTGGCATGGTGGAGAGGAAGGACAAGTGGGGTAATTTCACAGAGTTCGCTGTCTGGCAACTGTTCTCTCACTCTCTGCCTGGTATATATTTCCTTCATTTTGTCTGCCTGGGACCAAGTTATTTGCTCTTTCTTTTCATACACTTGAAGTAACCTTGGAAATGGGTTCTAAGCTGAAATGAGGTGGTCTTCATGTATCAGGGGGGTGGCAGTGGTTTGTGCTTCTGATAAAATAACTTGAGATAAGCAAAACGCATCCACTGTTACTCTCTGACTTGTGAAATCTGTTGCTTCAGAATCATCATTCATCATTTTTGTCTTCCCAGGCACTAATGGAAATTAAAATAAACAAACCCGTTCGCATTAAGAAAAGATCCTCTACAGTGACAAGTTTCACACAAATTGTAACACGAATAAATTACCCTGTGTGTTTTTAAACAGGTCATCCATCAAGGGTTCACCAGACACAAGGGAGTATTGTAGTTAAAAGGTGGATAGGCTGTTGTTTAACCAACGTTTCATTAATGAATGAGAGTTCAAATGGCAAATGATAGTCTAACAACATCATTTTATATATGGGAAGATTAAACAAGACTCATGTTTCCCCCATTTGGAGGTTTGCAAACTAAATCTGGCACAAAACGTACAGAAAGATAAACTCAAGAGGAACATAGCCTGTCACAGTGATTGATGGGGCTGGTTTTCACCCAACAGTGTTTGAAAATGTAGATATCCTTAAATAAATGATGCTGCATGAGCCTTGCCAGCCTAGGGAATTAAGAAGACATTATTACATTTTTCAGAAGCAGTATAAAGCTCTGCTACCAAATTTGATGGTTGTAATTTTATATACTTTCCATAAGACCTCACAATACATATGCTCTATAAGAATGTGAGTGGCATCATCTTTAGTAATGAGGTTTCTGAGGTGTTACAAGGTGAGGCAAATCATTCTCCATGCTGTGTTCCTAGAGGTATAAACTGCAAAATCAGCAGTATGACTTTTTGGAACACTTTAGGATTCCACCCGCATGACTTTCCTTTCTTCCCCTCAGTTTATACCGGACTCAGTCTATGGTTGATAAAATTGTGTGGGTGGAGGGGGTAAGTTATAAAATACCAAATTTACGGGGATTTATTAACAAGACAGAAAAATACTCTCAAATGGATATACATTACAATTTTTGGGGGGGAGGGTCAAAACCAGCAAGTTACAGCGTTTGTTTTTGTCTTTTGATAGGCTGTCACACTCATATCAGCAAGATCCAAGAAGCCCGTTCATTTCCCTATTCTTGCCACTACTGAATATTGTCATTTTTTTTTCTTAATTAATTTATTTATTTGAGTGAGAGAGTACAAGCAGGGGGAGCAGCTGAGGGAAAGGGAGAGGCAGGCCCCCTGCTGAGCAGGGAGCTTGATGTGGGGCTGGGTCCCAGGATGCTGGGACCATGACCTGAGCCAAAGGCAGGCACTTAACCACTCAGCTACCCAGGCGCTCCTGAATATTGTCATTAAAAAATAATAAAATTGGTATCAATCTGGTAGGTAAATGTTGGCATCATGTGATTACTCAAATTTTAATCTTAATTTATTTAATAATTTGTGAAGTTGAACACCTAACCAAGGCTTATCTGACATTTATGTATCTTCCCAAAGGAATTGTTCATTCTAATTCATATTTATATTTACTTATAGATTTATGAGGCATTTATTTAGTAATGAGATTAATAAAGATATTAGTTAATTCTCATATGTTACAAACACTTTATTCTCATTTTTCTGTTAATTTTAGGTATGTCCCCTCTCCCCTTGGCCTATAGAAATGACACATTTTATTGTAATCAATATATGGTTTCTATTATCTATAACATGGTTTCATTTTTTGCATTTGTATTTTTGTCCGTCTGAAAGTTATTTTGGTATGTCTTATGATAGGAAAAAATATTTTTTCCTCAAATTATTAGTTTTATATATACATTTTTCTCTCTTTCTCCCTATCTCTTTATCAAGAGACTCATATATTGATCCATTGCTATGTTTGTTGTTTCTGTAACAGTAGCAACTGATTTAATCTGATTTTCCAAAAGAAACTTAGAGCCTTTCTATCAAGTCTCTCTATTCCCCTCTAAAATCCAGTTGGAATTGAATTAAATTCATATACTGAAGAGAATTGACATCTAATACTGACATCTCCCACATGGTAATATATCTTTATATCTCTATTCAAATCTTGCCTTTTTGTGTGTATGTCTTTCTAAAGGTTTTGCAGTTTTCCCCATGTTTCCTGCACATTAAAAAAAAAATGGTCTTAGGTGGCACCTGGGTGGCTCAGACCTCAAGTGTCTGCCTTTAGCTCAGGTCATGATCCCAGGACTCTGGGACAGAGCCTGAGTTCGGCTTCCTGCTCAGCAGGAAGCCTGTTCTCCCTCTCCCACCCCCCTGTTTGTGTTCCTTCTCTTGCTGTGTCCCTTTCTGTCAAATAAATAAATAAAATCTTTAAAAAAAACTAGTCTTGGGTATTTTGTAATTTTATTGTCTTATTAATGGAATTATTTTCTCATCATAGAAGAAAGTTACTATTTTTTTAAAACTATAGAATAGGTATGGGCTCATTTTTTTAATATTGAACAAATTGGTAATCAAACTTGGGCATATACGAAATATCCTTATTTCTTTATTACCTTTAAATCATTCAGTGTCATGTCATGTCTACCATCCCCCTCCTTCCCTGTCTGTTGGCACTATTAGGAAAATAGATAAATCCCAGTACTTATGGAACTATCTATCCTTCTCTAAGGTCACTGAGGTACATGATACCTAGAAAATGGAGGATAGCTTCATTTCATCATGGAGGCTGCTCAGACCATCAGTGTCATACCGTTATGGTCACAAGAAGATTTGGGCATATACTTAGTCAATTTACCAATCTCTTATTGTTTCTAATAGATTAATTTTCTTTTTCATTAGAACTTGCTTCTAAGAAATGATATTGGGAATAATATTTTTTTTTCCATATTGAAATATGATCTGTTTTCTTGAATCTTGAATTTCTTGAATTCTTGAGAGGTCTGTTGGGGCAGATAATCTTTTTGTCTCTAAAAAGACAACTAGGAAGTGGAAAGATAATGCTTTTTAAACAATAGATAATTGAGGATTCCAGTAGACTATGAAGACCATCTACTTCGCCTTCTATTTCAGTGATTCTCAAAGTTGGTCCCCAGATGAGCACCTTCAGCATCACCAGGGAACATATTAGGTATGCAAATTGTTGGACTCTGTTCCAGACCTAGCAAATCAGAAACTCTGGGACTGGCCCCAGTAATCTGAGGTTTAACAAGTCCTGCAGGTGAAATCTGATACACACTGAAGTTTGGGAACCACTGCTCTATCTAACAATCGGGACTCACCTAGCTCATGGGGTCTGTGCCCACTGTGATTTGGGGTCCGGTTATCTCAACAATACAGTAAAGTCAGTGTTAAACAAAAAAATCAGCATCACCATTTTGCACCCAAAGTTGTATCTTTAGAGAAACATCCCACTACTGACAAGCAGTTCCAGAATTTGGCACATAGAAAAGCAAAATTCATTTAGCACTTACTATCCCGAAATTGTAAGCATTAATAAACCAAAGCTTCTCTTGTTTTTTGCTAATCATAAAGAACAAAGTTTCCTGCTTATTTATGTGTGGTTTACTGTCTAAAACTTTGTGATATTTTACTACATTATAGTCCTAGAAATAACATCTTTATATTTTATAATCCAAGTTAATTGTCACTTTGGGAAATTAACTTAATTTTAGGGACTCAATCCCCTAAGAGGAATATAAGGAAAATGGATGATTTCAGTAGGTATTAGTGAAAGATCTTTAAAAGCCAAACTTAACTCATCCTTTTCTTGAAAACTTGTGGAAAAAAGATGAATTTGGAGAATCAATGCAGAGGGTTTTTTTTTTATGTGGCATTTTTAAATAAAATTGCTCACCCTGCGTAGATGCCACTATATCTGGACCTTTGTAATTCAGTTCTCTAATATGATACTTAGACCAAGACTGTCATTTTTTTTGTTTTGTGTTTTGTTTTTTATGTGCTGACGTTTTAGTCAGTGTATTGGAGATAGATTCAAATTTCCCCACTTCTGGTCACTTCTTTCTACATCCTCCATACTGATCTCTATCCTTATTTTTAACTGTTCTAATATTAATTTTTTGAGCCATACTTGATGATAATCCAGATTGCGAATTTTGGCCTTACCATGTATTAATTATAGGATGATCTGTTAATTAGTTTCCAAACCCTTAACAGGCTTGTCAAGAGTAGTAAATGAGATAATGTATGTAAAGTGCATAGAGTATTTCCCACTTAGTTAGTAACACATTATTAAAACATAAGAAATAATCTTACCCCACCCATCATTCACTAATTCTTTGGTATGTTTAGAAATAAAAACATTAAGATTTCAAAGCACATTTATAGCTCTGGATAATTTTCACCTCAAAACTAGGTTATGTGTATGATTGACTTTGATCTTCAACCATTTCAAGAAAAGAATATGTAGTAAAATACTATTTATAAAGGAGGAAATGAGGTTTTCTGGTTGTAAATGAGGTTTTATTTACAACCTGGAATAGCTTCCAATTTATTCATCTAGGAATTCTTTTCAAAAGTTCTTTGAGGTTAGCAGTGAATTTTTCTTATGTTCTATTTCTGGTATCTGTTATTGATTGTGGCCAATGATATTGTAAGATATAGGATAAACCTATCAGGATCTTTCTAATTACGAGTGGCCAGATGCCACTTATTCATGCATGGGACTCTGCTGTGGCTGATGTGAAAATCTATAACCAACAAACCCCAGCATTTCTAGAACACATGTTTCACTGGTTATTTAGGCTCTGTGTTCAGCGTAGTGGAACCAACAAATACCTCATGAAGAAAAGATCAGGCCTAGCCAATCTGGAGACCAGGTGATGGTCCCTAGCTGTCTGGTCTTTTGAATACACTTTGGGTTTGGCAAGGCAAGAAATGCACTGATACCCTCTCATGTGAGTGAATCAGTGAAGTAAAGTCCATAATGATATGAAGTAGAGCCTCCATTCATTACAATGCATATATGATTTGATCGTACAAATATGCAGGCAAAGAATTAATTAAATTCCAATGTTAATTAGTTAATTATTTAAGTCAAAAATAGCTGGGGGCCTAGTAAAGGCGAGGCACTTAACAAACCAAAGTTCCAAATTCCAGGGAGGAGGTAGAGGAGAGTAGAGGAGAAGGATGTGACAGACCACTAAGCAGAAAGCTACCATAAGGCTCGTTAAGGGTAAAAGAGAAAGAAGTACTGAATGAGGAATTAACGGGAGATAGGGAATATTTATGCCTGGCATCCCATCTCAGGTCTCACCTCCATCATCACTGGCACCCCCCAAATCTAGGAGTAACTTTTCCCAATCTGAGAATGACATCTGAATCTAGTTGTTGTAAACTGTTGGATGCTCTCAAAATTTCTGGACAGTTTGATGTCTCAGAGTTCTTTCTGATACCTTCAATGGCAATTGTTCCAAAGTTTCTGTAAGGGTCTTCTTGGATGTGAAGAATTCCCCATACACTGGGGGAGTGAAGCATGCCAGTTTGCTGGGGAACCATGCTGAGATGTGGTTCTCTCATCACTTATAAGACCCCTAATGCAACCCTCCTGAACAGAACATTTGACTAGGTCCTTTTTTTTTTTTCCCCTCTGCTCCCCAAACTTACCTTACATCATAGCAAGAGTGGTTTAATATGTTACCTTGTCACAGTTCTCCACACTGTATCCCAATGTTATAGCCTTTAACCAAGGGCTTTATGAAAGGACTCTATTTCTACTGGTGGGATTGCACTGAAGTGGGCTATTGGAGTGGCCAATTAGGACAGAGGTGAAGATGTGTCTGTAGGGGACCCTTGTATCAAGTTTCACTCCCCCTCCACTCTAACCATAAATTGCTGCTTCCTCTACCTTTTTAGGTTGCTAACTGCTCATGTACAGTTTTCCTCTATGGTTTTAAAATGGTGTTTTACTGACCCCATCAGATCATTGACCAGCAAATGGCTTTATTTTGTTTCTGACTGAACAACCTCTTAGCTATGCTCAGTGTTTTTTTCTGGGCTGACCTATTCATTGTGGCAATTTCTAATATTCGTAATATATTTAAGTAACTCTAGATCCTTGGCTTTTAACACTCTTATCCAATTATGAAGCTCAGTTCTTGAGGTGAACTAAGTGTTTACGGCTGTTATTCAGCTCTTTGGGTAGAGATCAAGTCTGCCATAATAAGTATTAATGATTGATCAAAGTAGGTGAAATCTTTCATCTTTTTCATTCTTTTGGAGCTCACTTTTTGGTTGAAATTCTTGCAATTCATCTAATTTACTGGAATGGCTTATTATATGCATTCTTGACATTATGATTAGTTTTTATATTTGAGCTTTGTTATTGACTTACTTCAGTGAATTGTGCGTTTTTAAAAATTGGAATCTGATAGTTCATTTGAAGAAGAAAAAGCCAAGAAATGGGAACTTTCTTTAATTCTATAATGCCAGAATCAGAAAGGACATGTACAAAATTTTATTTACAACACTGTTCATAGTCATTGGAGGGCATCTCTTGGCCAGAATAATTTTCTCAATAATATTACCACCTGCTCAATCTTGATCAAAATTCCAAATGTCTACATCTGGCCACATTTCCAACTTCAGACAAACATCTACTCTAGATTTTTTTTTCTTTTTAAGGATAACACTTCTAGATTTTGCATGTTTTCCTTTTCTCAGATTTGCGGCCTTCTTGCCACTGAATACTTAATTTCTCTATCATTGCTTCTTTGAGTTTTAATATTGAAATATTCCATGTTGTTGTTCAGTAATACAAAATGTTATAATTTAACATAGAGATTTTTTAGCCCTATAGACTAAAACAGATCTTCAATTGATAGAAAAACATGTAGTACTGAGCCATATTATGCATGTGAAGTGGATTCTAGGAACCTGCAGAGCTTGAAGCAATTCAGGGATAAGAGAGTTGGTGGGAGGATTTCAGAAAAGTTTGGAGACTCAAATCATGAGTAATAAACATGTGGTTCCTGGTCTTAGATTCCACTGGTGAAAGAAAAACAAAAAAACAAGGAAGTGTTCTGTTTCCTTGGGGTATAAATTAGTCCATGACAAATAGAAAGTGAAATTCTGTATTTTCATAACCTATCTTCCAGAGAATATGCTAACTGCTTAAAAAATGCAGAAGAAATATATAAATTCCAACAATTTCTAAAATATTTTTAAAAAGGCAGGGAAATGGCTAACCTCATTCTATAAAAAGAAAAGCTGAATTTGTTTGGAAGAATCAGTTATGCAAAAATAATAATAAGCTTTCTTATTTATGGAATGCTCATTCATTTTAAATATGCCTCCACCTATGGAGTCCTATAATGGAATGACACCCCAGTGTTCAGCTAGGGTCTAGGTTCCACAGTGAATTATGGCTACCCTTGGGCCAGAGCCTGGATCTCTGCTGGATGCGTTTCATTTGCCCTCCAAAACCACTATTCTCTTCCTTCCTATTCTCTCTGCCTTGGAAGGTGATCTATATGGACAGTCTTGGTTACCCTGCCTTCTGGCTTCCTGTTGGGTTTGTGTGGTAGGTACCACCATTAGAAGTCTGAGAAGGGGAGGAGACCAGAAGTGAGGTATTTATTTCTTGTCTGTCTCCACATTCTGGTAACTGCCCTTCCTCTTCATGCTTATTGGCTTGTGGATAGTGACAATGCCATGCTTACTAGCCTGAGGGAATGGCACTAGCCCTAGTTAATTGCTAAACCCTTTCCACACCTTTGTAAGTAGTCTCTTTACTGGCTATTTTCAAGTTACTCAATTTGAAAGTGCCGTCTGTTTCTTGCCAAGACTCTACCAGATATAACATTCTATGCAGGTATTTATCTATAGGCATATTCAGTAATATTTATGCATATTTTAAGTTTTGTCTAATACATAATTCGGTGTTAAAATGCAGCATCTAAACTAAGAAGCAGTGTAAGAATTTTCTACAAAATAGAGTCATTTATCGTTCAAAACCGTCAAGAGTAACTGAACCAAAGCTTTTAAACTCCTGTATCACAAACTTTTAATACCCAAGGAATCCCCAGTGTACCAGTTTCTAGGAGAACCTAGTAATATTTAAGCTTATATAGAACAGAAAAAGGGAAATAGGAGTTATTTAAGGTCTCCAGTGACCGAGGAGGATAAACCAACAACAATTTTATCATGGCCTTCACCATGCCCTGGGTCATATCAGTAGGTAACAGAAGATCTTAATCAGAGCACACAACTTTACTCAGTTAAATTTTTAATACTCTTCTAAACAGTGTCTGAGGTTAAGACCTAAGCTTGGGAATCCTAAGTAACCAGTAACACCGGGCACTTTTCCCACTTCCATAAGCATGTCCTGACCGTGTCTGTCTTTTTCTCCCCTTAAGTTCACTGAGCTATGACAATAGTTGTCATGCATGCTGACGGCCTTTGTAGAAAATGTAATAAAGGGTTTGCTGGCATATATTTGATACCTAGGGGAGAAATACTATTTATAAGTATTTTTACCCACAACACATTAGGTCTAACCTGTCTGATGAAGCTGTTGTGAAACCTGGCTTCCTTCCTTCTTTTACTTCTTAAGTAAATTCATAAATCAGGCTCTGATAGATAAATGCATAAATCACATCTGTGCAGGTGTTCATACATGTGGAATCATGTGGCTGCATTCAAGCAAAAAAAAGTTTCCTGTTATCCACAGATTTGTTTTTTACTCAACTGCTTCAAGGAAGTTGGTTCATTCTGAGTTTCCTTTGTTGATTTGTCTCCAGACCAGTTTTTTTTTTTTTCTTCTTCTTCTTCTTGCTGATAACACAGACAATTATGGAGTGTCTACCAAAATAGCTGTGAAAAATGATCTTATTAGAACTGAAGGAACTTCATTATATTGAAGTGCTTTTTTGAAAAATATTCTGAAAGGTGAAAAATAGCCATCAGAACAGAGAGCAAGATTTCTGAGAGAGTTCTCTTTCTCTCTGTTCTATGGCCTCTCTTTCCATTTGCTCTGTCTCTCTCCCATCATTTCCTGAACAAGAGGCACATTTGATAAGTCCAGCCCTTCCCTGTCCTTGGTGTCCCTTCCCCAGTGTCCTTTCTTTTGGAGATTACCTCAAGACTTCAATTACTCAATCAAATGTACATTTAAATATCTTTCCCTTTATCTCTAATTCATATGGTTTTAATCTTTTAGGCCTTCTCAAACTCTTTCCAGAACAAGGGAGAATAATTCCACATATGGCAAAAACTTAAAAATTATATACAAAAATTTAAATGAATTGATTTATAATAAGAAAGTACCTATTTATTTATGGATAATTTTTAAAAGCATCTCTGAACACTCCCATACGGATAACTTCTGAAGCTGGGACTGCTGCCTCATGCTTTCTCCTGAGCACAAATTCTGCAAAGAGAGTAGTTCAAAGAACCATTTCATGCCCAAGTCCCTCCATCATCTCAGATTCAACATGACCAAGACCAGACTTCCTCCTACTAGCAGGAAAATACAGAACATTTTGGGATTTTCTGTGATAGGAGTATTCCCAGTAAACTAATGTTACATGTGTGTGTGTGTGTGTGCACGCGCACATGTGTCTATGTATGTGCACACACATATGCTTGTATGCACTGGGAAGGGAGTTAGTCTTCTTTGTACTGATCTGCTCACTTCTCTGTCGGTCCACATCCACTCAGTTTCCAAATTGTGGATTCCTCCTTTGAAATGACTCTTAAAGACATTTTCTCCAGTTTAGTTGTTGTTGTTATTGTTTTCTTTTTATCCTGAGCTACTCTCCCCTCCCTCTGTACTATCATAATGCCTGCCCAACTGGTCTTTCTCCATAGCATTGTAAGTCACTCAGTTGCAGGCCTCACTTGTCATAACTTTCCAGTCTTGGCATGCTTCTTTTTTGAAAAGGACTTTTAATATGCACTCTTGGTCCTCTTATTCTTAAAATTTTGTCAACTATACTTCAATTACCTGCACCTGATTAGAAGCTGCTGTGACATTCACAAAGTAGAATATATTTCTGTAGTCTCGCTGATAACTAAATCACTGCTTTCATTGTTGCCCTTGGCTGAAAAGCACATGGCTTATAAATGTGTTTTATTCACGATTATCTGGCAGCCCAAGCATGATGTTTAATGTAATTGATGTCTCCTATTTACTAATGGATGTTACATCATCATTATTTAGAAAATTTGCTACTGAATTGACATCTGATTAAGGATATGTGATTGAGGTTAAGAGCCTGCGAATGTTTGGAGATACTTGTTTCTAGTATGTGCCATGCAACATGGTATGCTATCTGCAGCCTGCAGCTGCCTTTCCCTTCTGTTAAATCCTGCACTTGATGGGGCCAAGTGAACATTGAGACACTCAGCTTCTATGGTTCTCCCCACCTACAGAAGGGCAAAACATTTATATATCCTAAGTGCGCAATACAATAATCTGATGAAATGTAAGTGAGTAAAAAAGGAAAACAGGACAGGACACTTTTACAGAGTCACATAAGATAGATGAGTATGATACACAGACACACATACACGCACTCAGTTCTACATATATTTTAAGTCATCTGGGTGTGGTTTTAAATGAGTTTCTTTCCAAATATGGAGTACTTAGAGTTTCATGTAGCTATATTAATTTATAATGAGAGACCTGGAGGCTTTGAGGTCTTAGTCATTAAGTTTACCAATTATGATATCCATCCCCCTATCCCACACGCTCAGTTCTGGATATAGAGCAAGACTACATTTACTAGAGTTCTTGTGATTGCCTAAAGTGTATGACCAGTTTTGGCCAATGAGTTGTGAGTAGAAGTTGCCAAGACTTTCACCGCAGTGTAAAAGCTGTCCTTTGCCATGTCCTTAGCAGCAGTAATCTAGATGGTAGCTGGCATCCCAGAATGAAAACTACATGGAACAGAGGTATAGCCAATCCTCACTACATAGGAAAACAAAAACAAAACCAAGAACAAAGCAAAAGCCCAAAAAACCTCATGGTTTGAAGTCACTGACATGGGAGTGGTGTTTGTTACCCCTAATAATAACCTATCCTATCCTGACAGGTACACTTAGTGTAATTCTGGCTTTATATCTTTTTGGGTATAGGAGCTCATTATGTAGGTTGATCAACCCTGTCATTTTTGAGGGGTACCTGGATGGTTTAGTCAGTTAAGCTTCTGACTCTTCATTTCAGCTCACGTCATGATCTCAGGGTCCTAAGATTGATCCCCACATCAGGCTCCATGTGGGGCATGGAGCCTGCTTAAAGATTCTCTCTCTTCCTCTCCCTTTGCTCCTCCCCACTATGCTCCCACTCTTAAAAAAAAAAAGAAAGAGAGTATATGAGTATATTATCTAAGTGCCTTCTTATAAGGTTATTGTAAAGACCATATTAGATAACAATGTATGTGAAAATGTCATGTAAATAAAATGATATGCATATATATATATATATATATATAAGCTATTATCCTTATTTTTTAACATTTTTAAAAAATATATTCATTTTAGGAACTTAAAAATCATTCTTAGTTTTAAGGATAATTTCTGCTAATGGTAAATCTAAACAGTAAGGAAGGATAAGAGTAAGCAAAAATTTTCTTCTTTATACCACCCCATCACACACATTCCCAGTTCCAGAGGTATCTACTATTAAGTATCTTGTGACTACGCATGGAAGCATATTTTTATGCATAATGTTTTTCAACTTTGTTTTTATCACTTAACAATATATTTTGAATACTCTGCACTATTTTCCTTGTAATGGTTTTATAATACTCTGCTGGATAAATGAACCATGTTTTATATAACCTATCAATCAAGAATTATTTTTTCTTTAAAAAAAATGAATACCCTAAGAGGTATTTAACACAGCTTCAATTATTTTTAAAATTCTACAAAAGAAAGGATGTTATAGGGACTGTGATTATAACATATGCTGCTATCTTTGTGTAAAGAATTAAAACCAAAACAATAGTGTTATTTATGTCCCAGGATGGCAAACACTAGTGCCTATAGAGACCAGGGAGATAAATTAATAAAATTAGAGATGGGGGCTCAGGAAAGACATTAAGGAGAGAGAGATGAGATGAGAGGGAAGGAAGGAGGGAGAGAGAGTGAAGAGAAATAGGAGAGAGAAGAGGAGAATTGTTGCCACTGGGAAAACGCATGCCTTTCTAAAGACAGCAGTTGATACTCAGCTGAAGCCCACTATTTTCGCCATCAATTCTATCCCAGCAGTGGCATATAATATTTTTTAAGAGAATTAAGAAATTCACGTGTGTGTGTGTGTAATTATTATTTTGATTTTTTTTAAGTCAGAAACTAAATCAGAAACTTTATTTTTAATGCACAAGCCAAATTAAATTTGTTGGTCAGGGAGCAACTGGGTATAGTCAAGAGAAAGTTTGTTGCCTTAGGGTAAGAAGTACAATAGAGGCACAGAGTTTGAACATATCTTAAAGAACATCACTACAATTATGACCACATTTCCATGACAAAGTGTGTTCTATACCATGGAAATCTTCCTGACTGTAATTATGTTTTTTAAATCCAGACAACCAACCAAGCACAGGAATCCTTGGAGAACACTTAGTGTAATTTTATTTTTTCCTTTGCCCTATACTCTAAAGCATCATATGAAAAGAGCTTTCAGTGACTCTTTGACCTGCCATTTTTCCATCTCAGGATTAAAATAGAATTATGCATATTAATGTGGAAGCAACTTGCCTTCTGTATGGTACAGACTAAAAAACACTGTTGATACAGCATATCACTTTTGTTTAAAAATAAATTTGGTATTGAAGTGTTTTGATTAACACACAATTTAATTCTATAGTTGTCTCAGTTGATTAGTTGTTCAGTGTGAGTTTTGATCAATTCAGTCAAAATCATGAAAATATGCATGAATATAAATTGACCTTGGAATCTAATCTTGTTGTCCATATATACTGTTTTTTCCTCTGCTTAAATGTGATCTAAAATTAGATAGATGCAGATTGCACATTTTTTACAATGTGAGAAGTGGCTCTGCAGAGTGTTTTGAAGCTTAGGTTGCTTTAAGCAGTAAAAACTAATCATATATCTTAGAGGAAGGGAGGGTATTTGAAGGTGACCCCCTCCCCCCAAAAAAGAAGGTAAAACCAAATTCATCCATGTAATAAGGTTGAATGCCTACTTAAAATATTTATACTTATTCAAAAGTTATCATGAAGACAACTCTTTCTTGACTGAAAGTGTGGTCAAAGTTTGGAAGTTGGTATTTTATACGAGGATTCCATTATGAAATATGAAACTATGGTTGAACAAAGAGTTTTGTTCCATTTGGTTCAGATGTGAGAAAACTTTTCATTTTTTGACATGTATGAATATCTCCTTCTTTCCAAACTTGGTAGTTTTCTGGAGTCTAATAATAACTGAAATTCGTTTTAAAAACCTGCCAAGAAGATCCACTTTTCTGTCTGGTTTAACTAATGTAACTATTAGATTTAATCTGTTTAGTTGGGGAAAAATTAGTTTGTGACCGCAAATGGCTGTCTGTAGTAATTATATCCAAATGAACAGAGTAACTTTTAGAACTATTTTTGCTATTAATTTTTCTTTACTTGGTTAAATTTTTTCATATCTGTCTCACAACCAGTAGGATATAAGTATGTTTATTATATTTCATATATATCATCTATATGCACATCTATAGTAGAAAATATATTTATGTTATATATTATATAGAATATGTATTATACCTATATTTATTATATATACACATATATATATACTATATATACATCACTAGATGGACTTCTCTTTATGGTCATCAGAATAATTCAGAGATCAGATATAGTCTAGCTTATCTGGCTTATTCTTACCAAATGAATAGGCCAAGCTGTACTTCAAGGGCTGGCCAATTTCTCAGAGGCCATATATGGCTTTCTATTGATCTCTCCCACAAGGAATTTTTATCCCTTTCCTGTCATGACTCCAATCATATTCCATTTTTATGTTTGCATATATTATGCTGTGGGGCATAAATGAGCTCAGCTAGGCCATGATATTCCATAGTGGAGACATGTTTGCCTAGAAAGTAGGGGAAGGGAAGGAAGAAATAAAACAAGATAAAAACAAAGAGGGAGGCAAACCATAAATAAGGGACTCTTAACTATAGAGAACAAACTGAGGGTTGCTGTGGGGAGGGGTGGGGGGATGGGGCTACTGGGTGATGGGCCTTAAGGAGGGCACTTGATGTAATGAACACTGGGTATTATATGCAACTGATGAATCACTAAATTCTACCCCTGGGGCAATGAAAAAAAAAAAAAAAGAAGTTAGGGTCTGGGTGTGACTAGGACATTTTTACATCTATTAGCTGCCATTCCCTACCCATTTTATCAATTTCCCTGTGCTCTTTTACTCCTATAACCTGAATCCTGATGAGCAATGGGACTCATGGGACAGAAGAGACAGAATCAGAATCAGAATGTTCCTTCCTCCCTTCCCCACCCCCTTTCTTGTCTCTCACTGCCCCATAAGTTTCACTCACTGGAGAGTTTTATTCCCCTGCCCCTAGGTGAAAATTTGATTCCTCCCATGACTTTGTATGACTCTTACAGAATAAAATATCTTGACATCACTTGACAGGGCAATCACAGTCTCAATTCAGAAATTGTAATACCAAGTTGTATTTACCAAAATTGAATTGGATTTAAATTTTACTCTTCTTTCTTTCATCTAGTTTTGGGCCTGCTATGGGCTAGCTGCTTAAGGTGGAGGAAGGGCACAGTCTTTCTAGTTTCTTTTTATACCTCCCATTTTAACTTGTTCAGGAGCTTGAAACTGAAGTGTGTGATTTTACCAGAGGGAGGAAGGGAAGTTTGCAGATAAGGGGTGTGGGAAAGTTATACCTTGACAGTTGGCTGTGTGCTTTTAAGGTTTCTTCAGAGGTCTCAGAACTATTCATCTGTTCCTTGAAGTGTAATTGCCTTGGGTTGTTGTATTTTATTTTAACAGTCATTCATATTCTTCTCAATAGGATTACAAGATGAAATACAAGACTCCAAATAAAATTTTAATATCAGGTGAGTACTGAATAAGTTATTAGTGTAAGAATGTCCCAAGTGTTTCATTGGGACACACTTACACTAAAAATTATTTATTTTTAAGCTGAGATACAAATTTAACTGGACATCCTGTATTTCCATTTGCTAAATTTTATAACTCTGGGTGGAAGGGCATTTTTGAAAGCTGTCTGCTCTTGTGAGCCATCCAAATCTGGATACTTTATCATGGTGTGCTTTAGTACCAGAATAATATTTTTTGGTCTGTGCCAAATAAACTTTTTACAAACATAACCTTTCAAAGCTGGATATAGATTGTAAATTTCTCTCTCTTTTTTTAATGTAACTGTCCAAATGCAGCACAAATGTTAAAAAATTGTACTAGTCACCGCACATGATAGAGTTGTTTAAGCCAATTAGACCATAAACTCGTAACAAGCAGTAGTTATAAGGAAGTAACCTTTTCTGCATTTCAATGTCTAGAAAAGAAATTTGCTGATAGTAGATGTGTATGAATGCTTAGTGATTGACTTATATGGTTATCTGTGGTTCCATTATCTAATAATTTTCCAAATTTAAATTCTAATATCGCTGATCTTTCACTGTTATATCTGTACAGTATTAGAATTACAAGCACAACTAAAGGAATCCTGAAAGTACATAATGACAAACAGATCCCAGCAATTAATGCATTTTGAGGTGGGCTATGAATATTTAATAACAGTGATTATTAGAGTACTCCATTAAAGAGGCAAGAGAATTTTGTTTCTTTCAGGATCATTAAAAAGGAAGCTGTACCTCAGAATGGAATAGTTTATCCTCTCTTTCTATTCCTCTCAGCTTATTCTGAGTAGAGTCCATTCCAATCAGTTTGACTCTTTAGTCCTCACAAGATTGAAAGCTGAGTATTTTTACTCAACAGATAAGAATTTCATGTGCTTTCTCAAGGTCATACAGAAAATTTACAACAGAGAACAGAATCTCTTAAGAAAAACAGTTTTAAAGCTCTTTGTCTCTCACACTACTTTCTTGGCTAGCCAATTTTACATAGACAAGAAGGTAAAATGGATGTAGTTAAGTAATTTGTTTTCAGTGAATTAAAATAAAGACTCCCTAAAGCCTGTGGGATGCCACCATAAATCAGAGAAGGAAGAAGATAACACTAGCAACACTAACACTTCTTCCTATTATTATAGATTAGAGGTAAATATAAATATGACTATTGCCATCTCTCTGAACAAGAGTGCAAACTCTTCCAGTAAGAGTATGTGAAGAAAGAAGACTGCTACATACATATCCCCAGTGTCTTGTGATGCTGTTTGCTCTGCATCCTTGTGAAGGAAGTAGCTAGCATCACTCTCCTTAATTCAGTTATAAGGAAACTGAGTACCATGTGTAATGTTTCAAGTTGGTTAAACTGGATTACATTTCCTAGAATCCTCTTCGCTGTACGATTCTGGTTAGAGTTGGCTAAAAGAGGAATTTAGAAGGTGGAAGTGAAGTAGCAGTCATTGTTCTCTGAAGTTTTCATTATTATGCAGTGACAGTCATAGAGATGCCAGCAAGTCCTTATTGTCCTCACTCTCTCCCTTCCGTAGCTTGCTCGTCTTACCTAGTGCTTACCTAGCTGACCAAGTATGGCCTCTGGGTCTCCAACCAGAGGCCTGCCTGTAAGCCTACAAAGGCAACAGCCACATAGACGTGGGTTTTCCTTTCTACAAGCCAACCGTGACAGTCCTTTTTTGGTGGCTGGGCATGTGTGGCTTCTCAGACTGACTATGTGGTGACTTCCCTGATCTTCCCACTTCCCCCAGCACCTTTTGTTCTGGTTTCTCCAGCTTTTCCCACAACTGTATAAGGTCTGTTAACTATCATGAATCCTGTATCCCATGGCTTCCTGGGCTAAATCTCAGAGTATCCCCAAAGCTCTGCCCAGTTGAACATCAGAGCTCCTTTTTAGCTCCCTGCACACATTCAAAGTGGCTATCTCTGCAGGATGCAATAGACTATGCCTTTGATGCAGGTAAACTTGAGAAGTTGTTATGTTTACATTTGTGCCTAACAACTGAATATACTCTAACAGTGTATCCATGAGTAATGGGAACTTCTTGGGAATGAGAATGTCATCTGAGGGGTAAGTTCATACACAGTGAAGCGAGCTCACAAAGCTTGGCCTCATTAAAACACAGTGATTTTAACTTATGTGGGGGTGTTGCTGCTAAAACTGAGTAGCAGGCATTTTGTATGGGTGAAAACTTAGAGAAATCAACCCAATAAAAAATCAGAACGGTATGAAATTGCTGGTAAAAGGGAGGCAGAATGTCTTTATAGCATGTAGTTTTAAAGACCCTGATGCTTGTGATGGCATGTCCTTGAATACCTGGATTATTACCTTCTTTGGACCTCTAGAATCAACACTGAAGACAGCCCTCATTTCTCAATGTTCAGGATGCTGTCAGTGCCCCACCCACACCCTTGGCAGTTACCTGCAAACGCTGCTTCCTAGAATAGCTGTGACTCTTTCCCTGGGCTTTTATCTAGCAGCTGGAGCCTATCACCCCCACAGGAGCAAGATCTAAATGCTAGGTACCCTGAAGGCACCACTCCTTGACAACCAGGAGTCAGTGGATTCCTCCACACCTTTCCGGTGGCAGGGCACCTCCGAAGTGCAAGTCCCATATTGTCTCCCAGAGTTCCCCAGTGGGATTGAGCTTGAGTTGCTCTCAAGGCAACATACTTGATAATACACTATACTGGCTGCGCTCCCTTGCCTGTCTCACCTCTCTGGTCCCCTACTAATGTCTCCTGGAATCACCCTCTGAATAAGCCATTCCCATGTGTGAGCTTGTTTCAGGTGCTGCTTCTGAGGGATGAAAAATAAGGCCTTTTCCACAGCTCTTGGCCAGGTATGTCTTTCTGGCTATTTGGTTTTGCTAAGGATTTGCTTGTGATGTTAAAATTTGTATGGAGTAAAAAGAGAAGGGAAAGTGACTAAGAAGGCAAAGCAAAATGCTCAGTTATAATTTACAGTAAGTTATTAAACTGGAAGTTTCCGTGGAAGCCTTAAAATGAACTTCAATTCCTAGAGTGTTGTGAAACCCACAGGAGGGTAGGAAGAGCCTATTTCTCATTCTGAGTCCAACAAAAGTCTTCAGTGGGACTCCTTGTGGGGCCTGATATTTGCTTTTTCACGGAGGAGAACACAGTGGGCTGTGTCTGTCTCCTGTCTAGAAAGTGAAGAGGTAGCATGGGCAACTTGCTCCTGGGAGCCAGTCTTGGGCTTGCCCAGCATTCTGGCAGCAGCTTGATAACATACCTTTTATCTGCGGACAAAGAATGTGAGAGTTTCTGGTGAAATGGATTTTAGCCTTATGCATGAGAGAGAGGCAGTACACATATTCTGATAGCCCCAGAAAATAGGGACACTGAAAGGGTAAATGGACTCAGCAGAAAGAGGCTAACATGAATAGCTGGATTGCTCGATATGGAGAGGTAGGATTCCTGGATTTAGCAAATACAAATAGAGAATGTCCAGTTAAATTAAAATTTTATCTTTAAAAGAAAAACAGCAAATATTTTTAGTATAAAAATAGTATAAACCCAGTATTTAGGATATAATTACGTTTAAAAAAAGTTATGCATTCTTGAGCTGAAATTCAGCTTTAACTGGGCATCCTGTATTTTATCTGGCAACTCTATTTCCACACCTCCCTGCCCCCGCATCCAGTTCCCAAGAGTACTAGAAGCAAAGTGATTGTGAAGATGATGTACTTCATGTGATACTGCTAAAATTCTTGGCATAGTAGGGGAAGGCTGTGCTCTGCTCCCACACGGAATTAAAAAGTGAACAATAACTTAATGCTTCACCTAATTAATTATTTTTTCTTTTTAATTTATTAATCCACTCAACATATGTTTATTGAGTTCTTACTTTGTGTCAAACACAGTTCAAAGCACTGAGCAAACAGCAGTGAGCAAAGCAGATCCAATTCTTGAACTCACAAGAATTTGATTCTAGTGATATATGTTCTTGGCAAACAGGATAGAACTTGGAGCCAAAGAGTCCTCTAATCTTTGAAGCAGGTGATGATTCCTTCCTCAACCCTTGGAATTCTTGCTTTCCTGCCCTGTGGTGTCTAATGTTCCCCTGGGACACTGTCAAGAGAAAAACCTTGAGTGTTACCACCACTGCTCCAACTCACTAAGATCTGTTTGCGGATGGTAGTTGAGTGAAGAATCTTCAGCTAGACCTGGTGGCGTATATATATATATATATTTATATCCCACTTCATTTATAAAGGGATTTAAAGCAGCATGATTCATGCAGTTCTGTCTGCTTTACTCATTCACTTATTTGTTTTTTTTTAACTTTATTTAAGCTTTATTTAAACATATAATGTAACCCCACCACCCTCTCCCAACCCCTCTTCCCCCCACCCCCCTCAGTTTGTTTTATGACATTAAGAGTCTCCTTTGGTTTTTCTCCCTCCCGATCCCATCTACTTTCATTTTTACTTTTCCTACCACCTTAACTCCCACACCCGTTGCATCTCCACTTCCTCATATCAGGGAGATCATGTGGCAGTTGTCTTTCTCCAGTTGACTTATTTCGCTAAGCATAATACGCTCTAGTTCCATCCATGTTGTTGCAAATGGTAAGATTTCATTTCTTTTGATGGCTGCATAGTATTCCATCGTATATATATACCACATCTTCTTTATCCATTCATCTGTTGATGGACATCTAGGTTCTTTCCATAACTTGGCTATTGTGGACATTGCTGCTATAAACATTCCAGTACACGTGCCCCTTTGGATCACTACGTTTGTATCTTTAGGATAAATACCCAGTAGTGCAATTGCTGGGTCATAAGGTAGCTCTATTTTCAATTTTTTGAGGAAACTCCATGCTGTTTTCCAGAGTGGTTGCACCAGCTTGCTTTCCCACCAACAGTGTAGGAGGGTTCCCCTTTCTCCACATCCTCGCCAGCATCTGTCATTTTCTGACTTGTTCATTTTAGCCATTCTGACTGGTGTGAGGTGGTATCTCATTGTGGTTTTGATTTGTATTTCCCTGATGCCCAGTGATGTGGAGCACTTTTTCATGTGTCTGTTGGCCATCTGGATGTCTTCTTTGCAGAAATGTCTGTTCATGTCCTCTGCCCATTTCTTGATTGGATTATTTGTTCTTTGGGTGTTGAGTTTGCTAAGCTCTTTGTAGATTTT
>RCUC01167931.1:0-56666 GCA_003697995.1 Taxidea taxus jeffersonii
AGGGGCTGCGCGGGGCTGCGCGGGGCTCCCGGCGCCTGGGGGCCATGCGCCGGCCGGCGCGGGGGGCCCGGGGACCCGGCGCAACTTGCCGGCCAGCCTGAGGACTTGGAGCGGCCGCGAGCTCGGCGCCGCGGGGCCCGGCCGCCTTTCTTCCCCCTCGCCAGACCCCCCGCCCGGCTCCCTCCCGTTCGGCCTTGGGGGAGGGGGCTCGTGTGCACCCCTCCACGGAGGCCCGGCCCGCCCCCGCCGGCTCCCGCCCCCGCCGGCTCGCGCAACTTCCCGGGAGCCGGGGCCAAAGTGAGCGCAAAGTGCTGCCCAAGTTGCCGGGATGGAGCTGCAGAGCCGGCCCGAGGCGCTCGCCGTGGAACTCGCGCGCCACCAGGTAGGCGGCCGGGGGCCCCGGGCCAGGAGTGGGGGGCCTCGGGGACCCGAGCGCGGCGTCCTCTTGCTCGTCGTCGCAGGGTCTCCTCGGCGGAAGGTGCCCGGAGAGGGCTCCTCCTCCAGCCTGCCCCGGGGCCGGGGGAGTTTTTACGCGCCCGGCCCCCCGCCCCCCGAGCTCCTCCCCCTCCTCCCTCCGCTCCCGCAGTCTTGCACAGTTGGGGGGGTGGGGTCCGGACCCCGTGGGACCCGCGCCCCGCGTCTTCTCGTTCTCCACGCAGGGTCTGCAGGACTGAGGGTGCCGGGAAGGAGCCCCTCCGTGACCCTGCCCCGGGGTGTTTGTGTCAGAGCGTGGCCCGACCCCCACCCGGCCCCCACCCCCCTGCAACCCGGCACAGTTTGCAAAAGTAGTTTGGGCGATTGTTGCTCGGGCGAGCAGCGGCGTGGCGGCCGGAGCCCGAGCGGAATTGCGGCGTGCGCGTGTGTGTGTTGGGGAGATTAGGACGCGACTTGAATATTTATGAGCTTTGCTCGACACGGACTCGCCGTGTTTACTTGGCTCTTTGTTCCTCCCCCCTCCCCCGGCACACAGTCACACTCACACTCACTCGCACACGCACCCCTGCCTGCAAACTTGCACGGCTCGGGGCGCGCCGCCGGGTGGCCGCGGCCCCCGCCCCGCCCCGCGAGCTGCCCCGATGAGGCGGCAGCCACAGGTAAGCGGCCCCGCGCGGCACTGCCCGGTCGCCGCGCGTGCAGGACGCGGCCCGGGGAACTTGGGGCGCGCTGCGGACAGCCCGGTCCGCGAGCTGCCGCAGGGCGGGGGGCTGCGGCCCGCGGGGCCCCGGGCGCCCTCGACCCCCCGGGGCGGCCGGCCTGAGCCCGCTCCTCCGTGTTTCCGCAGAACGGCGACCTCAAGAAGCAGCTCCACGAAAGGCAGCCGCGGATCGCCGCGCTCAGCGACAAACAAGTAAGCGAGCTGGAGCCTGCGCCCCCAAACTCCGCCCGCGGTGGGGAGGAGGGGTCGCCCGGCACTTTGGCAGCACCCTAAAAAGTGCCGGCCTCGGCGCGGCACGCTCAGACTCCCAAAGGAGTCAGTCTGCAGCCCTCAAAGTTACCCGCCCCCCCTTTTCTGGAAAGAAAGAGCCGGGCTCTTGGAGGCCGGGCGGGGAGAGCGAGGCTCCGGCAGTGGCCGAAAGAGAGAAGCTGCACTCAAAAGGCGGCGAGCAGCCCGGCGTCCATTTTGAGTTGGTGGACATGTTTTTGGAATGTGGCAGTTTCTCCCGGCTGGGTGTCCCCCACTGCACGCCGCTGCGAGGGTAGGGGTGGTGGGGGTCGCTGTTGCAGGCCTGGATACCAAACTCCTTGGAAGCGATTTCTGGATTCCATTGCAAATCTGATTTAGAGCGTCGTCCCTCTGGGCGCCCCCCCCTCCACTTCTCCAGCATCACTTTTTATTCTCGGAACCTGACGCCAGCTCGCGGGGAACAAAAGAAAGGCGCCCCCAGGACCCCCCAGTTCTGTCCCAACTTTGGCCTCTGGCCTCCAGGCGTAGATTGGGACCCCCGAGGAGCGCCTCGCGGCGGGGGGACGGCCGCCGAGCCCCCCTCCGGCCCCTCCGGGGAGGAAAAGTTGTCCATTGTGACTTAGTTGCGCTGAGCTCAGCGCTCGGGGTTTCAGCACCACGAACAGATGCCGCCGCCAGAGCGCGGCCGGCCGCGCGCCCCCGCCCCCTCCTCCCCGCCGCTCGCGCCCCTCCCCCCCCGCTCCTCCCCCTGCGCGCCCGGCTCCCCGCACACGCGCTCCCGCCCCTTCCCCGCGCCGCCGGGAGCCGAGAACTTTGAGCCGCGCAGCCAATGGCGCTCCCGGGGCTCCGAGGCTGGCGGGGGCGGGGGCGCCGGCGCCCCTCCCCGCGGCCCCTCCCCTGCGCGGGCCCGCCCCCGCCCGCCGCACCCCCTGGCCATCGACCGCGCTTCCTTCGGAATGCCGGCCGCCGCCGTCAGCGCCAAACTTGGACAGCGTCGCCCCCGCCGCCGCCCCCGCCGCGGCCGCTGATGCGGCCCCTGATGCGGCCCCCTCCGTCCTCTCCCAACTCCGGGCCGCGGATCCGATGGCCCCTCCCCGGGGGCGTTTTCGGTGCAGGGAGAGACAGGGACGAGATCGGCGGGGGTGGCGGCGACCGCGGAGCCGGAGAACTCGGAAGCCGGGTGTAAATTTCGAGTCTTTAAAGTTGAAAAGTGATGGGAGGGGGCGTGCGGAGAGGAGGGGGCCGGGGGCTGCGGAGGGAAAGATGGCTGTCCCCGCGGGTCGGCGCCTGGTCGGGGCGCCCGGCTGGACGGGAGGGTTGGGACGAACGCATTAACCCCTTTCCGTCGGCGCCGCGGCCCCCCCACTCCCCGGCCGCGCGCGCGCGCCCGCCCGCCCCGCGCCCCCGTCCGGGCGTGGAAGCTTCCATTCCCGCCGGAGGGGGGTCCGGCGCGCGGCCCCGGCGAAGTCGGGGAGTTCGCGGGGGGAGGGGACCCGGGCCCGCATTACCATTTTGATTGCTTTGATGCCATTTTTGGAGGGGGAGGGGTTGGAAGACCCTTCGCTGAGCACAAAGATGTTTAATCACTGTGCAGAATCAAAATCAGATACTTTATTTATTTATTTTTTTAGGGAAAAAAACCCCATCATCAAATCCCGTACGGTGTGATAGCTGAGGGTTGCAAAGCCCTTTTTTCACCGGGTAAAACGGCAAGTTGTTGACTCTTAGGCTCTGAGTGGAAGATTTAAGAGAGGGAGGGAGGGAGGGAGAGGGAGAGAGAATCCAGTAATCCCGCAGCTTTTATGGCAACAATGTCTTTATGTGTGCTTCTGCATGGCAATAGTTTCACTATTTGGAGTGGCTTTTCAGAGCTTGGGTTTGATCATTTCGTCTGTATTGTAGCAACTGTTTCAAGGCTGTTTAAAATTTTATGATGATAGTAAATGAGTAGCTATTTATTATCTGTCAGGCCGGAATGTAGATGAGGCTGAGGGAAACATTTGAAAATTCTGCTCGGAGGCTCTGGTGCAGCTTCGGGGAAGGAGCTGTCCGGCTCCAGGCTGCCTCTGCCTTTAAATCTGAACTCGGGGAAGGAAAGATGCTTGCGAAAGGAATGCACCTCCATCTTTCTGTGCGTGTGAAGTGTGTGTTCAAAAAGAAAGGGAACAAGGAAAACTTTTGTTCTCTGGCCTTTAAAAAAAAATTTTTTTTTTAATGACTAAATATAACATCTGGTAAGCAGCCAGCATTGGGCCTGGCCATCGAAACTTGTGTTTGGAACTGTCTGTTGTTTTTCCTTTTCCCTTTGTGGCATTTTATATAACAAGGGCTCATAAAAGAGGGAGGGGAGGGGGCTGAGGCCGTGGTGCGGCATGCTAATAAAGCTGCCTTGTCTCTCCCGAGCTCCGCGGTGAGATCTTTCAGAGGTCACCTATGAAATGAGTTGGGTAGACTTAACATTTACTCGTTTCTCCCTCCTTGGGAGAGTTTGGTGGTGATTGGCAGCTCGGCTGGGGAAAGGTCCATGCACAAGCCCTTGGAGGTGATTCTGGGGTGCACCCGGGGTCTGGAAGAGGAGCAGCGCGACTCTGCTTGGTGACTTCGGAAGCTTCCCTGGGAGAAGTAGAAATGTGGGGGCAGGTATGAAAAGGGCAGTCTTTTCGAGTTTGTCTTTGACTCAGCCTAAAATGAAAGGCAGTGCTCATTTATGGATTCGCTCAGGAAGAAACTCAGACCGTTTACACTTGTGGAGACGTGTTTTTGTGCTGCTCTCGCCTGGAATGGCTGAAACGTGCGATGTAAAGGTTAAGTTTCAATTAAAAGTGGATATGCGGGTGACGAGCTAGATAGTAAAGCGAACCGAGGACCCCGTTATCCACATCCGTTAGAAACAGGATAGCCGCTGAGTAATATCTTTTGGTGCCCAGCCATCAATTTCCCATTCATGCCCTTGGCACTGGAATTGTTTCAGTGATTTCTAGAAACACGGACAAGTGTTTAAAGATGTTTATCAAGGACTCATGGAAGTAAATAGGTTGGTTGTCGGTCAGAAGTAGAGAGATACAAATCCTGTATAAAACTCTCCAGTGTGTCCCCCGCCATCGGGGGACGAGGGGATAAACAGGAAACCAGCTTCCGTAGGACCTTGCTGTTTGAAAACGGAGTTCATATTTTTTCCTTTAAAAAAAAAAAAAGGGAGGTGTGGGGAGTGGGTCAGAGCTGCATTTTGTCCAGGCTGCCTTCCCAGGTGTGGCCGCGCCTGGCTGCCAAGGTTTTGAATTCCAGTGGAGGACGGACCCCTCGTCTTTAAGGAGATATGATGTGTGAAGACTCCATTAGTTGCTCCAGTGGTTTTACGCCGTGAATTTGCAGCACACGCAGAGAGGCAGTAACATTTTTATCTAAATTGTCAAGCAACAAGCACTTCCGTGTAAATAACAGACCCATCCTAAGTACTGGGTCGGTTTGTTTTCCTTCCCTCTTTGGAGTTCTCCGTACGACATTTGGGTGCCACATGTACCTGGCGTCTCCAGACCTGAACTTCATGACTTTCAGCTTCACCAGACCGAGAAGAGCCCCGTGTGTTAGCTGCAGCCTGGGCAGGGGTGGCCTTGTGAGAGAGGGGCCCGCCGGGAGGTGAATGGGGTGGGGAGCCTTTCACGCTGCTCGATCCATGGGTTTGATGGACTCTGGATTCTGAGGGGCTGTCCTTAAGTGCAGCAATAAAAATATGTCTTCTTGAAAGGTATTATGGATGTGGCACGCACCCCGGGCGCTGAATCCTGTCCTCGCCGTGATTCACTAGCCACGGTGGACACCGGAGGGACTGCGCCAGATGAAATCGCAGGCTGGGTTTTATTCCGAAAGCTCCCGATTGTTTGCAGTCCCTCGGTAAAAGGACAGTTTTCCAATAGTTCAAGTCCGTCCCTATCCAGGAGGGTAAATTTTTGGCTTCCTGACTTTGATTGGAAGTTATCATGCTTCTGATATAGCATCATCACGTACTAAAGAGAAAATGTTCCAAAGCTCCACATGCTGTTCCCTAGGGAAGAGTATGGACTAGGATGGCAGCCCCCACCCTGGCTTGGCCCGCCACCACCTTTCCCCTCAGCAGCCCTTATCCCTCCCACACTCACCCGAGCCCTGTTCCTGGAGTCCCTCTTCCGCTCCCCACTCTCCCCTCCATCACCCAGGCCCCTCCCCAATCATCTCTAAGTTGGAAGATTACAGTACATCCCTTACAAAAACCAAAAAAATTAAATTAAAAAACTGAAAAACAAACAAAAATCCCATCGCCAACAAAACCCAAAACAGTTTATTGAAGTATAATGCACCTAGCATATCACTCACCCGTTTAAGGTGCACAATTAAGTGTTTGTGTTTTTTTAATATATTCCCAGAGATTTGCACTTGTCACCACCATCAATTTTAGAACATTTTCATCTTTAAAAAAGAAACCCCCTGGCTGTCACTAGCTGCCCACCCCCGCCCAGCCCTAAGCGGCCACTGATCTGCCTTCTGTCTCTAGAGAGTTGCCTATTTTGGCTTTTCCTGTGAATGGAATCCCACGACGTGCAGTGTGTATGACCAGCTTCTTTCCCTGAGCATAGCGTTGTCCAGGCTCATCGGAGCTGTAGCAGGTAGAGGCCCTTCATTCCTTTTCGTGTCTGAATAATATTCCATCATGCGGAGAGACCGCAGTCTGCTTGGCCGTTTACCAGCTGATGGGCATTTGGGCCGTTTCTTTCCCTTGGCCACATGAATAACATACTGCATCTCCTCTTGCCCCTTCTGGTATGTTCTGCTTGGTCTCCACTCATGGCATTCTATCTCCCTCCAGCGGCGCTGACTCCGTGGTTGCTTTCCAGCAGCTTTTCTGGCACCGTGAGCATTTCCTTGCATCCAGAGAGTGCTGGGTATTGTCTCTATCTTTTCCTGTCTGCTCTGTGCTGGACTGTAACCTCTGTGAAGGGTGGTGGCCCGTCTGCTTTCCTCTGCCCCTGTATTCTCAAGGCAGTGCCTCGTAGGGATTGATTGCACATTTGCTGAACGAGCAGAAGACCTCATAACAAGATGGGCACGAAGATTAATAGTGATTTACCAAACGGTCCTCCCCGAATCCCCAGCCTGTAGTAAGCATTCGATAAATGGCAGGTTATCGTGTGTTCGAGATGAGGGAACAGAAATGAGTAAGACGCACAGCTCCCTGCCCTTGGAAACCTCACCAAAGATGAAGGTGTAGATAACTGTGTTTCCAGAAAAGCCCAGAAGAGTTCTGGGAAAGTCCTGCTGTGGGAGCACCTTCCTTGTTCCTAGCCTGGAGACTGAGGATGGCTTCCTGAAGGGGGTTGTGGGAGGGGTCCTCGAGGACACCTGGGGTTGTGGACGGGAGAAGCTGGTGGCCGAGCCCGCTAAGGGACAATGGCTTGAAGAAACCTGCAGATGCTGTGAGCCTCTGGCAGGAAGACCATGGGAGACAGCAGTAGAGGGACATCAGAGAAGGCGAGCTGGGACCAGAGCAAGGAAGGCATCACCTGCCTGGATGAAGGGCCTGGATTTTACACTGTAGGCTTAGATGGAGCCAGGGGCTGTTAGTGCACACAGGTCAGGAAGCAGCAGGAGTGGTGCCGGCGGCACGTGGGAAGGGAGGAGGGAGAAGGAGGCCTGACCTCCCTCCCTGCTTGGCCCGGCCAGGCCATATGAGCTCCTTAGGTATTTATCACCTGCATGGGGAGGATCTCACACGGATGATGGGGGCCCGTGCGGGACACGGGGGGTGGGTGCTGGGAACCTGCTGGCCCCATAGCCCTGGGGGGCCAGCACCTAACAGGTGCGAGGGCCGGGGTCTGCCTGGTGATCCTCTTCCTCCCACCTTCACCAGAGTTTCTTCGAGCTGAGAAATTCGTTGGGACCCGTGGCGCTTCTGGAAACCTACTTGGCAAGTCTGGCCAGTTGATTTAAAAACAAATATATGTGTGTACGTCCATATACATACGCACGTATCTATTGGTTCTGTGTTACTGCCTTTATTTTGGCTACGAAGCACATGATACGTGAAGTAAGTAATGAGGATGGTGGTCCGTAAAGATGGGTAAAGACATACACGGAGCCTATGTGACCCATATGTGACACAAGTCAGTTACGAACCGTTCGGGATGATGCACTGGAGATGAGAAGATTCGTTTTCGGACTAAGAACACGATTACCGTTCTCCTGCAGTAAAACCCCAGTGAAGGAAGGCGGTGATCGCTGTTCTTTTTATTAGCTCTCTTAACAGTGCGGAGATAAGAATTCCGCTTTCAGAAAAGTTTTTATTTTAAGAGCAACACATGCTTGCTTGGAAAAGGCTTACAGTACGAATCTGAGGGTCTCCCCACCCCGGCCACCTTCTTTCCGTCCCATCCTCGATTGGGGCTGAGAGCAGGACGTGTTCTGTGCACACAGACGCCCGAAACCCGCGTAAACGTGCGCGGTGCGGGACCGGGCTCACTGGGCTCACCGTGCCTCCGCTCGCTTCCTACACTTGACATCATATGGCGCACGTCTGTCTTGGGAAGAACTCGGTTGAATTCCACGAGCCTTGAATGAGCAGCCACCAAGTGCTGGGGATGTGGAGGTGATGGTCGTGGGGCGCTGTTACTAGCAACAGGGACGTCTCATTTTGTGAGGCTTCTTACACTTAGTGCTTTCATTGTCTGCAGACATTTCCACACATCTCGGGGGAGGCAGGTGTCCCCAGGGTTTCCTATCCCTTGAAACCCGGTGAGGCACCTGCCTGAGATATTCAGCGGCTGGGCCAAGGCCAGCGGCAGGCGGGGGTGGGGGTGCTCTGATGGGTGCTTGGGGATTGCTCCAAGGAGGTGATGTTTCTCCCTGTAGGGAAGCAGAGAGACAGACTGCGTAGAGGCGGCTGTCTGCAGCACCATACTCTCCAGCGGGCCTGTCTGGCCCGTTATCTCTCTGATGCTGTCTTTTCATTTGACAGGATAACCCATGAGTTGGGGCAGGCAGGGCAGGGGAATCTTTCCTGCTGGACCGACTGGAGAAGGGCAGCTTCCCAAGGTCAAACAGCTTGGGACCACCGAGACGGTGCCTTCTGTTGTAGCCACTGCCTCATCTCCGATGGGCCCTGCTTTGTAGAGTCAAACGTGACGTAGCCACAAGAGCAGAGACCCTAAAGTCACCCAGCACAGTTCATAACCCAGCTCCCCGCATCTGGCCGAGTCGCTTTGGACGAGTCATTTTGCTGCCTCGAGCGTCCTATCCATAAAGTGGGTGTAGTAACAGGACCCATCTCAACTGGGAAGCAAAGGGGTTGATGGAAGGGAGTTGTGGTCCTTGCATCCGAGACCACAGGAGACACCTGCTGAGCCCTGCCCTGTGCCTGGGGGGCCGCCCCCGTTGCACTGCTGCTCACGAACGTTCCCCATCCCCACATTCTTCTCCAAGTGAGGGCGTCCTGTTGCCCCGTGGCTCCTGGTAGAGCAGGACATCGGCTGTGCCTTCTTCTCCAGCCAGTCCAAGTTTCGCTTTGATATTTAGCCTCTTGAAACAGCTGCTGACGGGGCTGTACAGTTGATTTCAATTAGCTTTGAATTTTTCAATGAGATGACTCTGATAATAACTTTGGTAATCCCACGATGCCTCATTAGAGCTCCTGGCTATGATGATTAGCCCTGTGATTTAGCAAGTTTTTCCTCTGACACCTTTGTCCAGGACCCGCGTCACAGGCTTGCTGCTGTTTTCACATCACTTGGATGAGCCCACACTGAAGGCGCCGCTGCCTGGTCGCCCGCCGGAGCTCGCCACTGGGCCTGAGCAAGCGCCTGCCTTCCCCGGAACCCGGGCTCATGCCGCTGAGCATCGTCTTGGCACGCTTCGGTGACACACGGGGGCAAGGAGGCCCGTTTGGGGGGGGGGGTATCAGTTTGCTCAGCCTCTGAGGCCCTCACCCCATCCAGACATGGGGGGACTTTAGGGGAAGAGGCGGGTTTCTGCCGGGGATGCAGCATGGCCATGCGGTTCGGAATGTACGTTGTTTTCGGAACTAGGACTCGAGATTTGATTTCCCTTCCAGAAGGGGGCCGCCAAGAAGGCTGTTAACTTCTGTCTCTGAGAGGCACATAACAAAGAGGTTAAAAAGCACGGGCTTTGGGGTGCCTGGGTGGCTCAGTGGGTTAAAGCCTCTGCCTTTGGCTCAGGTCATGATCCCAGGGTTCTGAGATCGAGCCCCACATCGGGCTCTCTGCTCCGCGGGGAGCCTGCTTCCTCCTCTCTCTCTGTCTGCCTCTCTGCCTGCTTGTGATCTCTGTCTGTCAAATACATAAATAAAGTCTTGAAAAAAAAAGAAAGCACGAGCTTTACAACCAGACAGGCAGGAGTTGGAGACCCCACGCTGTTCTTCTGTGGCCTCTCCGCATTCATCGGGTGCGCAGTAGGGAGCATAGCCCCTTGCGAATCAGGTAGCAGAGAGAGCGGCACACGGTAAGTGCACAAGAAGTGACCTGAGAGGTACTCGGAGGGTTCAGCAGGACAGTGTGTTAAGCTCTGGGTCCTCAGCAGGTGGGACCTGGCTGTCATCTTCTGATTCTCCATTTTGAGTCCCCGCTTCCCTGTTTGAGGCTAGCCTGAGCCAAGTCCCTCCGAGGGCTCTCTTGGACCAACCCGTTCCCCATTCACATAGCTCTTTGGGAAAGGCCTGCTCCTAACAGCCACTTTATTGAGGACAGGCTGAAGCCCGGAGAGATTCAACGGCTTGTTGACATCACACAGGCGGTGAGTGGAGGGGCTGTAATCCAGTTCTAGGCCTCATGGTCCTCACCTCCCTGCTGGAGTGGTGGGGAGAGGGATGACCGTGCTTCATGCCAGACTTAGAAAAGTGGCCAGGGCATGCATTCAGATAAAAGTTAAGTGGAGTTAGCACATCAGAGACAGGTGCTGGTGAATTTGAGGTAGCCGGTCCATGAAGGTGAGTGGGACCTTTAAACTGGAGTACAAGGTCCTAGTACTTTGGTAGGACCCTGGTTCTGCATCTAGTCTCTGCCTGGGGCACCAGGATGGGGAGTGGGTGGCAGGCTGGGTGCAGGGAGGGGTCTCTGCAGCGTGGAAGCTGAGGTTGGGGCTGGCCCCCAAAGCACACTGTCCGCCCCACCCTTGGGTGACAAGTCCCTGGGTCCGTGCCCTCCACTCTCTTGGCCACACATTGGCCCCCTTTGGCTTGGCTGCTGGGATAATTGTTTTCAGGGTTAGTTCACACTGAAATGTGGAGGCATCTTCTCATTTTGAAACGGCTTCTATTTTCCAAAGGAACAGACTTGCTTCCTTAAGTTGTTTTTTGTTTTTGTTTGTTTGTTTGCTTTGTTTTACTGTTGCTTATTGTTTGGTGGTGGCGGTGAGAAATTGCTCATCCAGTTCCGTCCTGGTTTCAGTCTCCGACTGCCAACAGCGGGCGTCCCGTGCGGGCTCGGATGGGCCGCACTTCACTTTTTTTTCTTTTCGCTTGGCACCTGTGTCGGTCATGTTAAAACAGCAGAAAGCAGTGCTTCCCGGGGGTCTTTAGGGTTTTTTTGTCCAAGGCTGAGTGGCTCCTGAGCCTCCAAGTGATTACAATAGGACGGGCAGGTGGCTGAGTCCTTATCTCAAAATGGGGTAATGCTGCTTCCCAGGCGAGGCTGTCCCCAGCATGAGGCAGGGCAGCGGAGTCAGACGGAGCTCTTCGCACTATCACTTGATCGACCATAATGTGTGAAGCAGAAGGCTGGCAGCACCCCAAAGATGCTATTGCCATGGAGAAGTAGGGGGCTTTTTGTGGGGACGAAAAATTCTGGGTTGCTGTTGTCTCCATGGATTGGTGCGGCCACAGCTGGGACTGGGTCATGGATCTGGGATTTCGTGGAAGGTGAGCGTGTGTGTCCCCCCAGACGGGGCACGATGGGTCAAAGCACAAGATGGGGGAGCCGTGGGGGGCACTGTGGGGCACCTCTGCCGAGCCCCGTGTCACACGTGGGAAACTGAGGCCCTGAATGGGGGGTTGGGGGTGGCACCCAGGAACCAGAACAAGCCCCAGGGGATGGCGGTCTTCCCAGCCTCACAACACAGTCACACAAGAGTTGCGTGTTGTTTTGTTGAGACAGTTGCATTTCATTCGTCGGAGGGCTTTTTGGGGAAGCATCCTGGTGGGGGTCCGCTGTGTAACGTGCCGGAGTCTTGCACAAGACGTCCCCTCTGACCACAGGACCGCCAAGGAGAGACCCGGGGCGACACCTGGGGGTGGTTTCAGAGCCGTCCTTCGACGTTAAGAGCTGGTGGCCCCCGTTCGGCACGAGTAGGGGACCGGCAACGCTGGCCGGACCCAGGCCATTCCAGGACTGCCGTTTTGTGAAACTCACCGAACCCGCTTGCAGCTCTAGTGCGGGCAAGTTCCAAAACGCCGGTTCAGGACGAGTCCCCGCAGGGCTGTCCGTGACCCAGGCTGCCCGCCCGCACTGCCGCCTTCAGAGACTGATGGTGGCTTGCGTGGGGAGAGTCTCTCCCAAATGGAAAAGGTGCTGAGAACTTGGGGTATGAGGGGAGCAGTCATCTTTAAGGGAAGTCGTGACCGCCTTTTCATCTCCTGTGCGGGAGCAGCAAGAAGTTACTTGAAACAGCAGCTGGGAGAGGCCTGGGAGAGGTCCGTTGGGGTCTCCCTGGGGGGCGCCGGCAGGCTGCCCCCCGGTGATACTGTAGTAGATCTGGGGAGTGGCTTTTTGCCCCACAAAAGAGAAAAAGGCAGGGATGGGGCGGGGGGGGGGGGGAGATGAGATGTGTTTCTCTTTGATGTCATTCAGGTGGAAAGCCAATCTGCGCATTTAAATGAACTTGAAAATGCAATTAAAAATATATACATATTAGAGACTGTGATCTAGAATTTAACGTGAGATGCAAGTCACAAAGTGACGGGCAGCATCTCCTACAACCAGTGATACCAACTCTTCTCTGTGATTAATGCGTCTCGCCTGGGTGGTAATAAACGCAAATAAACACACCACAGATAAATACCAGAGTTCTTTCTTAAACTATAGTCTGACAGTCCCTCTGAATGCAGAGTTTTCTTTGCCCGCATCACCAGCCCCCTCCCAGCTGCCACCGCCCAAGGGACAGGTGCTCAGGAAGGCTTCTCCAGGGGCTCGTCCTGGCTTGATGGGAGAGGTGACATGACAGTTGTGGGCATCACTGTGGGCAGAGATCAGAGGGGTCCTGAACGTGGTCATGGCTGCGGCTCTAGCCAGTGGGCACGTCACAGGAAGGTTACAAGGAGCCACCTATCTAAAGCCAGAGCTGGGATGTGGCAGTGGAGGGGAGGCACTGGGGTGTTCAGTAAGGGGCTTGAAGGGAACATGGTGACAGAGTTCTCCATGACTTAAGGCCCTCATTGAGAAGGCAGCTGTGGGGCAAGGGTCTGCAGAAGCTGGAGGAGAGCGCCTCATGGTTCTCTGCAGGAAGAGTGTTCCAGGCAGAAGTCACAGCCTGTGCAAAGGCCCTGAGGTAGGGTGTGCCTAACTTTTCCAGCAGAGGCTGATGGTGGCTGGGAGAGAGTGACAGGTGAGCATGAGGGAGGTCAGGGAGCTGATGGGTCAGGGTGGTCAGTCCTCTCCAGCACCACTGACCCCTACCCTTAAATCATCTACTGGCTGTAATTTTGAATAGAAACTGCAGGTTACCAGATGGGCAATTTTTAACTCCCAAGTGTGGAGAACTTCCCTTATGAGCTGTCCCAGGATAGCTTTGGTGGTTCTGAGTCCTTTGTCCACCAAACCAGCATCTAATCAGCCAAGGGGAAGCAGCAACCAATGGCAATCGGATGGGAGACCAGGCTGGTTCTCCCTACGCTGAGATCCTATTCGGAAATGCTAAGGCTCATCACGGATTCTGTAACTGCCTAATTCCAATCCGAGACGCTCGCTAATGCAGAATCGCAAACTTTGACCCCACAGGCCAGTGCATGGTGCTGCTGAGGGCTGGGACCCCTGCACAGACCATGCCTGTGGGAAACATGGGGGGAAACAGTGTGGCCTGGCACCACCCGTCACCCATCACCCCATGGCCTGGGCCCCATGCAGCCTTCTCCTTTGACACTTCAGGAGAAACCAGAAAGCCTGCAGCTGTGAGATCTCGTGAGGGGTGGATGTGTGTAGTGCACACATTGAGGCCTTTTCTAAATGCTGCTGGCCCCGGGGGGGCACTCCTGCAGCCAGCTCCGAGCCGTGTCCTCCGCCGCGTGTGCTCTGATTGCCTTGCCGAGCTCCCTCCTCGGGGCTGGTGCCCCGGCACAGCTCCGTCGCACTGGGTCGTGATCCAGTAGTGTCCTGCCTCCCTTTCCCCCAGTCACTGTCTCACGTGGCGTCCACGGACTGAGCGCTCAGCTTCTGTGACCTTCAGGGGCTGGGACACAAGCATCTGACAGCAAGCCCCGAGAGTTGGCAGTTCTGGGCCCTAGAGACCCCCCCCCCCGACCCAGCCCCCGTTAGGGGAAAGGGGTCCATTGCCCAGCTGGAGGGCCGTTGAAGTTCTTCAGGAACATTCAGCTCTCCTTTAGGTAAGTAAGTGGAGCTCAAGTCTATTCCTGCAGATGAAACGGGCCTGCAGCCACCGTGCACGCCCCGGCCGAAGTCGCCGCCTTGTTCAAGGTATTTTATTAACGAGTTCTGCCGAGTGGGCTCGGATGGGGACTGTCGCTCTCATATTGTCGATCTAATTATAAACACGAGGGACGGGACCAAATAAGTAGCCTTTAAAGGGAGAAGAGTCTGGCAGCTTGGTTTAAAGTGTCCTTTAATGAACTTCTTTGGCACTTGTCTCTTAGCAACACATTTTATTACATCCTGGTGCAGCTGGACGCGCGGTAATGCATCCCCCTCCCGGCGGCCCCGCACCGCGCTCTCGGGCGACGGAGGAAGGAATGTCCCGACCCGCTTTCCCGAGGCTCCGTGTGCATCTCTCCTGCTTTGTTTGGTTGATGAGAAAGGCAACCACGGCCCTGGGAGGGGGCACCTTGCGGGCTGGCTGGAGCTGCCACGGAGGGGAGCCCGGCCCGGAAGGTCAGCGGCCCTGTCGCAGCTGGGCGGCTCCTGGGCCAGATGCTGGTGCTGCGGGCTGCTCGCAGAGGTGCCCAGCCTCTCCCGGGTGCTCCCCGGGTTTGGGTATTTTTATCTGGACTCCTTTCCTGTAATGACACTAATTTGGATGTGGCAGAAGTGGGGACGTTTGCAGATCTTTTGTGGTAATCAGCAGCCTGTGAGCGGGGATGGGGGAACATTCTAGATGAAGTAGATGCGGTGGGGAGGGCACCGCAGGGGCGGAAGGAGGACTAAGACATGGGGCCTGGGTCCACGGCTCCGAAGCCCAGGTAGCCCGGCCCATTCCTGACTTTCCCGAGCTTACCTTCGTTGTCGGCTGTGTGTGCGTCCTGGGCCCGATGGCCACAAACCGGGGGGCTCACAGCCACAGTCTCTCCCCGTGTGGAGCCAGCACACTGAGACCCTGGTGTGGGCAGGCCAAGCTCCCTCCTGAGGCTCCAGAGCATCCTTCCTCTTCCAGCTCCTGGGCTCTTGGGCGCTCTTGGGCTTGTGGCTGCTTCTCCCCAGGCTCTCGCCTCGGGCTTCGTGTGGCCATCGTCCCTGTGTCTCTGTCTTCTCTTCCCATAAGGACAGAGTCGTTGGATTTAGGGCCTGCCCTAATCTAGTGTGACCTCGACTTAACCGATCACATCTGCAAACATCCTCGTTCCGCATAAGGTCACACTGAGATTTTGGGTGGACATGAATTTGGGGGAGACCGTTCGACCCAGTGCACCTGCCATTGAAGGTGATCACACTGAGCTCAGGTGAGGGTTAGGGGACCAGAGTTGATGGTGACCTCTTGATGCTGGCCCAATGCCATGAATGCCTTGAGCCCCCTCAGTGTTTGCCCTTCCCACCCTTTCCCTGCAGTCGGGAGCTGAGAGGGGAGCTGCCGAAACCGTGCTCATCATGAGGAAGTGGCCGTATTTTCTCAGTGTACTGAATACTGGACATCGGGACCATCCCCAGAAAACCCAGGTGTGTCCTTTATCACGGCTGGCGGCTCAGCAGAAGCGGAGAGTTAGACGTGAAACTCTGGCTTGAAAACCAGCCAGCCAGCCGGTGGTCTCACCCCGATCAGTTCTCACTCAGTCGCAGGGAAAGGGCGTTCTAGAACACGGTGGACACTGAGGGGGAACACGCGCCTGCCGGGCGGCACGGGAGCTCCCACTTGTCTTGCAGGAAGGTACGGGATCCCCGGCTGGAGCCCGAGGCTCTCCTTCTGTGGGCTTCCACTTCCCAGGAGCTCTAGGACCTTGTGCCAGGCATACGTCTCCATGGGTCTCAACCTCCCCATCTGTGAAATGGCTGTGATGAGGGACCCTGCGTCTGAGGCCCCCGGTGGGGATGAAATTCACTACACGGAAGCCCACTGTAAACCGCAAACTGTCACGTGTGGGGGTTGGTTGGGACTTGCTCCCCCGAGGCTGCGGTCCGCTCTCTTGGATGATCGGGAGGCCACGTCCTCTCCGGGCCACTCTAGGGCCGTCGTCCTGGGCGGGACGATGGAGCCAGTATTTCCCTGTGACCGGCCGCCTGCTCCCTGGCCTTCCTCCAGCGACCGCTACTCCCGCTCGCACTCCTGTCTGCCAGGCGAGGACCCCGAGGCTCAGGCGCGGTGACTCAGCCACAGACCCAGCTCTGGAGCCGCGGTGTGAACTCAGTCGGTGTGAACTTGAGCGCCTGCGCGGTCTGTGTGTCACACTGGCCGCCACCCGTCCAGGGGCTGGGGACGCTGCATGTGGGTGTGGCACTTGGCGTTCATACGGGTCTTCCCTGTACCTGGTGCCCTGTGGTCCTCGACCTCTCGGAGTGGCGGGGGGAAGGGGGTGTCCCAGGGGACTGCGTGAGGAACTGGAGGCCCCCAGGGCCCTGCTGGGTCAGGTGTCGACTGTTCTGTGTCATTTTCTGCGCCTGTGAAGTGGGGACGAGAGGTCAGTGTTTACTCGGCAGGGTCATTGCAAGAGCGAAGTGGGGCCACGAGGGGAAGTCCGGGGACTTGGGGGCTGGGCATGGGGCTGCCGGGGCCACGTGGGTGGGCTGGAGGGCCCGCTGTCCCCCCCCACCATTTATTTTGCACCTACTGTATGCCAGGTGTCTTCCACGCTGTAGTGCTGTCACTCCTTAGAACAAAGCTGTGGTCGTGTTTACGGCAACAGAAAGTGATGCTGGAGCCCTTCAGCAGGGGCTCTGGAGGGCGGCACCAGGCCAGTCTCAGGCGGAGCTGGTGTGAACCCTGCAACCCTCCCGCACCTCCGCAGCTTCATTCCTGGTGCGCAAGAGACGCTCAGCAACGATCCCTGGGCCGCCGGAGGTTTCTGGGATTCCACGGGGGGGCGTGGCCCGTCATCACCCTTGCTTTGCGGCCGCCCACAATGGAGCAGGACTGGGAGACGTGGCTGGCGGCCAAGGCCGTGGGGTGGCTGTCTCCCCGGCTCCCGGGGGCCGGCTGGGGGGCTCAGGTCTGGCCGCCTCTAAGACCAGGCCGAGGGGCTCTCTCGGGTTTGACGGGGAGCCTGATCGTGACTCCAGCTCCTGTCGCCTGAGGCCACAAAGAAGCAAAGGAAGAACCTGCTCCGGACCATGGTTCTGGTCCTTTCGTGTCAACCCTGTTAGTACCGTACACTGTGTCGGAAAATTCCTCAAGGCTAGCGTGTCCGTGGCTAGTTGGTAAACAGAATCCAGAATTGTCCCCTCACTGAGCGGGCCCGGAAGGGGTTGGTCGTTCACGCTCTAATGGAAAGACGCGCTGTGGTCCCACTGTGTCCCCGTGGGGCATGGGCTGTGCCCCGAGGAGGCGTGGCTGCTGTGAGGCTGCGGCAGTCAGGCCCCCAGGCTCTGCTTTTGCTCAGCACTTTCCTTTGGGGCCTCCAGCCCTTGGGCTGTGTCCCGTGTTACTCTAGCCCCCGTTCCATTGGCCAAAGCCTGCCGCGTGGCCACACTTGCCAGCAGAGAGGCCTTGAGAGGACAGGACGGGGGGCGAGGGATCATCCCGCCCAGTCAGACAGCTGTCTGCCACACGGCCACCTGCTCGCGTGGCCCCTCGCACACCCGCTTCCCAGCGCCCCTCTGGGGTTGTGGAGCCTAGAATAAGAGGCTGTGGGAGGGGCTGGGAGAGTGTGGCCTCTGGAGCCCACAGACGCGGGTCCGTGTCCTGCCGACAAGCTGCCTGTCCTGTGGAAACCATCCCCGCCTTGCTCCCTGCGCTCTGGCTCGCCTGTCGGGCCAGGTGTGACCGTGTGTCCTTCAGGCCGTGGCTCCGGGACCCCCCACTGCCCGGGGCCCTGTTTTGCGCCGGCAGCTCTGGGATTACCGGTGGAGCGGGGGCTGCGGGAGGCAGGGTGGCCGGGCCAGCAGGGGACACAGCTGCCTGCCGTGTGTAAGGGAATCCTTGTGCAACCCAGGGGTGGCAAGCCTTTGAAGCTCTTCCTTCATTAAGTTTTTCATCCGGGCCCGCGGCAAACGTCTGCTGCTCCGTCGGGGTGCGTGTTACCCTCGTGTGCTCTGGCCGGGGCATGTGACCGGCCTGCAGGGGCGGGGGTGGCTGGGGATTCGCATCGCGGGCATCGTCCCTAAACGTCTTCACCCCGGAGGCGCTCGTGTGGCCTTTGCCACCCCCTCCCGCCCAGTCCATCCCTCCCAGTTGGCTGGGTCCCGGCCACATGGCCGCGGTCGGCCTGTGGCTGTTAACAAGACCCGGCCTCCGAGCGGGAGACAGAGCGACGGCGAGAGGATGTGCTCCGGCGGCGTCCGCTTGTCACAGGCGCTGTGCTTCAGCCTCCCGGGGACGGTGGCCCTCCAGGGAGCAGCGCTCAGTTCTCTCTGGGAAGCATCGCGATGGGATTCTCCCCATCGCGCAGATGAGGAAACTAAGGGCAGAGAGATGAGCGACCTGCCTGAGGCCGGCGGTGAGTGAGGGGCTGTGCCAGGATTCCGGAAACATCTACTTGACCCCAGCAGGCACTCGTATCCCCATTTTACAGATGAAGAAACTGAGCCCCAAGAGGTCAGCGACTCTCCCAAGTCACCCACCTTCTAGATGGCGGTGCTCAGGCCCGCAGCCCCGTCTCCCCTCTCCCCGGGCTGTGCGGCTTCCAGAGACATGGGGGTGGAAGGGTGCGGCGTGATCTCTTTGCTGGCCGGCGCTCTCCCCGCCGTGTCCTAGCTACGTGCCCCACGTCCCCCGGTGGCCGAGCCAGAGTGCACTTGTCGAGGGCTCTTGCGTGACAACCCCAGGCTCAGTACTCACCACGCATGTGTGGTTTGAGGACGAAAAGAGGGATTTGATGGGGGAGGGTTTGGTTTTGTTTCGGATCTGGGCCTCCTGTATTGGTTCCAGGTCCTCTAGATCCCGTTCTCCCACCCTCCATCCACCTCCTGGGGGGGACCTTGGTGAGCGACGGTGAAGTCCTGGGGGCTGTCCTCGTGGAATTAGGAGACAGCCGCTCCCCAGGAGCTCTGCCTCGCCCCAAACCAGGTGTAGAGCATCCCGAGGTGCGGCATGGGAGCCAGGGACAGCAGCCATTGTGCTCCAGGCCATCGGAGGAGGAGGATGCTTTGTGGCTCTGGACCTTGACCCTGAACAGCTCTCCATGGGTTCAGCCCTCAGGTCCCATCTCTGACCAACTAAGTCTCATGACTTTGAGCAAGGAACTGGCCATCCTGACACCTCCGTTTACAGCCCATGACAGAGCTCCAGAGCTCACACGGGTGTGAGTCCCCGGAGCAGGGCTGGGGCTGGACCCCCTTGCAGCTGGCCTTCTGCCCCAGCTGCAGGGCCATAGCGAGTGGGGGCCACGTGGGATTCCAGGGAACACAGTATGGAGGCCAGTGACTTGGGGAAGAAGACTCAGAAATTCTCTGATGGCAGGCATCTCGTTGTCTGACCTCAGATCACGTCTTCGGCCTCATCTCCCCCCACGGAGCTGTTGACTGTGTCTCAGACACATGAAATGCCTGTGGATTGCCCTTTTCTCCTTAGCAAGATCCAACAAGATTCCCCCAAGGTCAACATCATCTCCCCGCTCTCGAGGAAGGCACCTCTGGACTCTCTTGGATCGGATTGTGGGGCTGGTGATGGCCATGCTGATACCAGGGGTGCAGAGGATGGGGACACAGGGTCACCATGGACGGTGACGATGCCAAGGATGACGTCAGGATGATGGTGCCACTAGCGTGTGTGCGGGAGTGTTTTCTGAGCTACCTGACCTGTCATCACTCCACGTCCCAGTGGAGAAGTCTTGTCCCCACCCTACACTGCAGCAAACACTGCTGGCGTCAGGGGCCCGTGCGGCCCGTCTTGGCTTTGCTCCTTCAGGGCCGATCAGACTGCTCAGTAAATGAAGGCCGTGCAGGGCGCCGCCTGCATCTAACACACCGGCGCTTAGTAGGTCTCTTTGTGACTGTCTGTCCCTTTTCTGACCAAGCCTGTGGTTCCAACGGCCACTGGTGGGTAACACTGAGGTTCTGGAAGGATGTCCCAGGAACAGAAAATAATGTGATTTTTCTTGGAAGCTACAACTTAAAAAAAAAAAATTTACGTATTTATTTAAGTCCTTTCTACACCCCGTGTGGGGCCCAAACCCGCAACCCCGAGATCAAGAGTTGCACACTCCACCGACTGAGCCGGCCAGGTGCCCCTTGAAAACTAAAACTTTAAATGAAAAAGAACAAGATAAGCAATCCTACCACCCTACAAGTTTAATTGATGGATTATGGAGAGAGATTTAAATAAACACACATACATGTCATTCACTGACATAATTGCTACTTGTCACACTTAACAGAGGCTTTTAACTCTCGGACGACTCTTTTCCTCTCTGCTACAGTGTTTTCATGCTTTGCAAAAACTTGGGTCCTGACTGGACCGTTGTTCAAGGTCCCCTGGATCCTGGCCCCGGGACCATCTGTCTGCATCTGGATCTCTGGGGAGCCTCATTGGCCAGCAGGCGCCCGGTGCGCTTCCTACTTGCAGAAACAGAGGTGTGTGTGACCTGCCCCCGCCCGCCCCCGCCACGAGATTCTGGAGCCCCTGAAGTGTTGAGAACCAGGCCTCTGAGTGAGGGTTACCCTTCCCCTGGCCACCTGCCAGAGGGAGAGGTGTGGGCGGCGTGCTGCCGTCCTTTCCCTCTTCCGTGCCGCGGCTGGCGCTGGTGCCGCTGCTGGTGGTGGAGAGCACGACAGTGTTGGTGGCCTTGGTGGTGATGGTGTGATGACGATGCCAGCGATTCTGTAATGGCGGTGACAGTGCGGTGGTGACAAAGATGATGAAGACAAGGATGGTGGCTGTTGGGATAATGTTGCTGCGGGTGGGGCCTGGGGGTGATGGGGACTTTTGTCGAGATGATGGTGGTGATGGGAGCCCTGCCTTGCTACCCTCGGGGACGGCTGGGGCGTTTGAGGCATGGAAGAGGGGCCCAGGACTCTCCCCGCACTCCTAAGGTTCGGAGACGTCCTGAGCATCAGTGTCCCTGCTTACAAAATGGAAGTAGCCATAGCTTTGTAAGCTATCAAAGCCTGTTCCGATATTCATGGTTTTATTATAACTGGAGGATTGCACAATTTTACGTAAAGGGGTAGAGGAGGAAAGAGGACTGTCGTGAGGATGGTTTGTGATGTTGGGCTGTTTTCACTTATATTTTATGTCCGTGGTATTTAGACGTTCATCTTTCTTACGATAGACTTTAAAACCTATTTCCTTATAAATTTATTTAAAAAAATACACACACACAGAAAGTGCGAAGGATCAGCAGCCCAGCCTCCGTTGCCTGCCCCTTGGTGTGATGTTGGGAAGGGGGGTCCCCCCCAGCGGCCCCTCCCTGCAGTCTTCGCCCCGGTCTCCCCGCAGGGCACCTCTGCCCTCATGGGCGAACTGCCCACGCCGAGCGGCTCGGGCGGCTGGACTTCGGAGAGCTCCCGGCCGAGGCTGAGAAGCTCTCTTCCCCCGTGGTAGGTGACTTTGCCTTTGCTCAGTCCAAATCAGATTTTGTTTTATCTACTAGAGCTTCGTTTCATAATTCTCCTGGCTTTGATCTTGTCGTCACCGTTTAGACCTCTTCCCTTGCTGACTTTTCCTCTTAGCCCCAGGTGCCTCCTTCCTGACACGGGCCCTGCTGCTCCTGTAATACGCACTTACCCCTAATGAGCTACTTAAAAAATAAGCATTGATTTCTAGATAAAAATCACAATTAATTTTAAATGCCCTCTGTAAACCTTGTTACAAATAATTGCCAGAAACACACAAAGTCTGAAACTAATTAAAATCGACAGCCTCATTTGACGCAGGATGTGCTTCTCATTTTTTAGTTATGTATGTGAGCCATGTGGCTATTCCTTGCGCAGAAGCACGTGGCTATTGCTTGGCAGGTGAGGGGGGAAGGCTGCTGGAGGAGCAACTCAGCTGCCCATTCCCGGGTCTGGGTTCATCCGGTCCCGGCTTGCAGCCCTCTCTCCTCTTTAGAGCAGCTGGCTGACTTTCCACGCCTCCAGTTCCACATCTGTGAAATGGGTTTACTAATGCTGGCCTCCCAGATGGCTGGTGGAGGGGGGTGGCGAGCCGGTGCCCTCTCAGAGGCTGTGGTTCCTGCTTAGTCTCAGCCTTCTGTCCTCCCCACTCTCCCTGCCCCCAACCAGCCCTGGGAAGGTTAACCCATGCATCAGCTGTTGGGGTCACATCGTTGGCTCATTCCCTCGCTCATTTGTGCAGTGAGATAAACGGAAGCTGATGGACACGCGTGGCAGGGGCACCAGGCAGGCAGAGATCCTGTCCTTGGACGAAAACTCGGTGCTGAGGGTGAGGAAGCGGCTTGATCGAGGCCAGGCCTGGCCGGACCAGGTGTGAGCCTTCCACGCCCCCACACTGCTGGCCTGGGGAGGTCGGCGGGGTCATCGGGCATCGGCCAAGGCCAGGGCAGAAGGAGCCAGCGAGGGTCCCAGCTCTGCGATCCCCCCCCCCGGCCCTACCCCTGGGGTAACACAAGCCGCTTTCTCAGCAGTCGAGGGGATGTGCAGGGGTGAGTCGGGCAGCATTGCTGTAGAAACAGGTGCGTTTCTGTCACTCGCATTCGTGGCCAACCTTCTGTCAGTTTCCATTCCAGAGTTCTCAGAATCACTCCAGCGTGTCCTTGAGCCCAGAGCCCCCTAACTCTTCCCAGTTCCTTATTGGTCCCTGGGTGGCTCTTGTCTGGGGTCACGGGGGAGCCAGGGCCACCTGCCCTGACCCGCTTCCTGAAGGAGCACAGGTGCAGGGCCAGACCTGCCCAGGACTTGTCCTTAGGAACTGTTGTGCTGGTAACGGACGCTGGGCAGTGACCCCGTGGCCCTCAGCACCCTGGTTTCCTCATCTGCAGGCAGGAGAGTAACACCAGCCCGGCTGTTCTGTTTGTTCACGTCTTTACTGGGGAGGGGTTGGCGTTTCCTGAGCACCTACTATGTGTCTGACCTCAGGCGAGGGCCAGGAAAAGAGACCAACTGTACGGGGCCCTTGCCCTCTACAGGCTCATAGCCAGGTCTGGAGACTCATCAGGGTACTCCGTCTCGGGGAGTTAAGGGGGGAGCTCAGGTCTGAGAGGGTCCCAGCCAGGGGCCGCAGGAGACAGCGTCCCTTAGAGGGTGGAGGTGACGGAGGAAATGGGCTTCACGGGTCGTGCAGGCTGTTAGGACAGTGTCTCGCCTCCCTCGCTCCCTCTGCTCCTGCTCCCCTCCTCCCCTCCTCCTCTCCCAGCTCCTGGGTATCTCTCAGCCCTCGCCCTGTCTCTTTGGAAGCTTTCGGTCAAAGTGCCCAGTTCCTTATCAGATGTGTTCTGTGCCTTGGGTCCCGGAGACAGATAAACGGACGCCCCCTGCCATGCCCCGCAGACGGCAGCTGCAGAGAACGCAGAACAAAGCTCGGGAGCTTTATTTATTTCTCACTCTGCAGAAATGTCTTTGGAAGCAGCTGGGCAAGGTGGAGCAGTCTGGCTCGATTAGCAAGTCTGGATGCATTAGCGGCGGGGCAGAAACGGTGTTACGATTAGTGGTAATTCGCGGCGCTGATGACTCGGTGGCAGTGCGGGGTGACAGTTGTTGCTTCCTGGTCCCGGGTTAGACTGGGAGGACACCTTACCCTTGCGAAGGGACTCGGCTCCCTGGAGACATGGGACCCTGGCCCCGGTGTCAGCACGTCTGAGTCACAGCTAATTAGTCACTTCACAGAGACAGGTGTGCCAGACCCACCTGCGTTGTGTAAAGTGACTTCTTGGTGTTTGTGGGGGGGCAGTGGGCCTGACTTTGGGGAACTGGAACCTTCCAGGCTGCTTCGCTTTGGCGCCGTTGGTGACAACAACAGCGGATTCCTTCATACTCTACTCTCGCTACACGACCTTGTTGTGGCCCCACCCCGCATACCCCATTCACTTGGGTTTCCCTGTGGGCGTTCTCCCCGAGAGCAGGGTCCAGGCGGTGTCCCAGGCCCGGCCCGGGCTGCAGAAGACGCCCGTGGTTACGTTTGCCGGTGCGTGTGGTGGGCGCGGGAACCGGGAAGGTGCTGGGCACGGGCTTCGGAGACGCTGGCCCACATGCCCGTGTCTTGACAAATTAGTTTACCCTCCACCCCGTGTCGTCAGTGACTTTGACCTAGGCTGTGGGGTGGGGCAGGAGTCCCCCGACTTCCGGTGGGGGCCTCAGACCTGACAGCATCCTGCAGGAAAAGCCGAGTTCTGCTTGTGGGGTAAAGAGAACGTTCTGGAAGTAGGTGGCTGTGAGTGTATTGAATGCCGCTGAGATGTTCGCTTTAAAATGGTTCTTTCTACGTTAGGTGAATTTCACCTGAATTTTTTGAAACCACAATTTGCTAAGACGTGTGTCTTGGAAGCCCAAACTCTGTAAACTGAGCACATCTCAGAGGCTTTAGGGAGATAAAGTTTCTGGAAACACAGAGCTGGTATTGGAAACGATCATGGATACTGAGTCGCCTCCGGGATGGAGGGAGCGCAGGGGTGAGGAGGGGAGAACCCCCCACCAAAGGCCCCGGGGACATGGTGAAGACCCAGTGCAGGGGGATGCAATCCTTTGGGCAAGAGTGTGGAAGAGGAGAAAGGAGTGAGCCCAAGTGCGACCATGTTAAGTTTCTGCCTCTGGCTGCCCTCCAGGGGCTACAGGAAGGGGCAGTGTGAGCGTCCGTCATGCGGGGGACGCAGCCCCACCTGCCTGGTCACCTGTGCCTGTTAGAGACCCCAGCAGCCTCTTGAGTGTGCTTGCCCTTTCCCTGGCCTCAAGGTGGACTTGGCCTCAGCCGTGGCATCTGCCAGGCCTTCTCAGAGAGGTGCCCCAGACGGCAGCTCCATCCCATCCCCTGCGGCCCCCCCATGGTCAGGAGGATCCTCTGTGCCAGGCCTGATGTGGGCAGGACAGGTGCAGCAGGGTGAGACAGGCGTGGTCTGCCCACAGGGGCTGTCAGCCTGGAGCCACCCAAGCCTGCGTGGTTGGGTGTCTGGGGGAGCCGGCAGGGCTTACAGCTCGAGGAAACGCTTTCCGAACTTAAAGTGTGAGTAGAGTTTAGGGACTGTTGTTATTGGTGGGGAGGCAGCAAGAAAGCATTGAACTACGTAGTGGGAACATGGGCTCTCCTGTGAGGTGAGGAACCCTGGGCCTGCCTCACTCGGGGGCCTCATTCGGGATCTCTGAGCAGACCCTGCACAGCACAGCAGCCGGTCCAGTCCCCTACAGGACACGTATCTGGCCCCTCCAGATGCACCTACGGTCTACAGCCTTTTGACAGAAGCTAGAACCCAGCACCCAGGGGTGCCGAAAAGATGCCCAGCCCTGCCCATATCCAGGAAATAGTGCCCAGAAGAACCACAGTGAGATTCTTTCCCCCTCGAAGATGCTGATGGTGCCGGTGAGCACGCAGACCAGCCCAACCTCCTGTGTAGTGCTTTAGGGCCAGAAATTGGGGGATTTGGGAGACAATTGAGTCATCCAGTAAAGCTAAAGATAGACACCTGTACCCTGTAAGCAGAGGCCCTACTTCTGGGTGTATGGCTCGGAGAAAGTCTGATGCTGGTGACCCAGGACGTCAGCACATTCCCAGCGGCCCGAACCAAGCAAACAAACGGGTGCTGACCCTGGATGGGTCAGGAAGCTCACGCGTGTGCCGTAGGGCAGCGAGGAGGGCCAGCCGGGCCACGTGCAGCAGCTGTGAGTCTTAGGAACGTGGACTTGCGTCCGGAATGAGTGTCGCAGAGCACTCTGGTACGATTCCATCTACGTGAAGTTCAAAAACGTGTGCAACAAAGCCGTATCTCTTGAACATCTATTTCAATACAGAAACAAAATTCACGGAGTGAGAAGTACAAAATCACAGTTAACCGTACGTGGGTGGGAGTGGGGAGGGCACCACGGGTGTTTCAAAGCTAGTATTCGTTTCACTTTGGGAAGCTGGGTACCGGGTGCACAGATGGCTTGCTATTCTTTAAACAATGTGTGTTTTATCATTTCTGATGTATCTTCAGCGCCAAGTAATAACACGCGTACATTTCAGTAGTGAGCCTGCATGTGTGGAGGGTCCTGCCTCAGATTCCCGGTGAGATGTGCTTTAGAGTGGGCACACGGGGAGCAGGGCTGTCCTTGGCCATAGAGCCTCCAGGGACAGGGCCTTTCCAGCTTCCCAGAAGAGAGCTGTGTAAGTTCTGGAAGACCGAATGGTCAAAATGGCATGATACCATATGTGTAAATTGTGAAGTGTAAGTCCTAAATCAGCTTTTTATTTTCCTCCAGAGGTGGAATCAAGGCCACATTTTTTTTTTTTAAGGTTTTACTTATTTATTTGTTAGAGAAAGAGAGAGCACACGCAGGGGGAGCAACAGGCAAAGCAGGCAGAGGGGGAAGCAGGCTCCCCGCTGAGCAAGGAGCCCCATGCGGGACTAGATCCAAACACCCTGGGATCATGACCTGAGCCGAAGGCAGCAGCTTAACCAGCTGAGCCACCCAGGTGTCCCATAAAGGCCACATTTTAAAAGTTTTGTTTTTAGTCAGGATAAATTCTGGAAATGCAGCAAAACTGCTTAATGCCCTCTCCTGGGCCAGGCCTGGTAGAACCCTGGTGTCCTGGGTGGTAGGACCAATGGGCTCCTGTTGGTTCAGCACCACGGACAACGCCGGCACATTTGGTCCCCCATTGCACAGGCTCGCCTAACCCAGTGGGGCATGACGACAAGCCTGGAGATTAGGGGTTGGAATCCTGCTTCTTGCAGTTGTGAGTTGTGTGGCCTTGGGCGAATCTCTTAGGAGCCTTGTTGGGGAACATCAAATGAAGGGAGCTACTGCCATGGCACCCAGCACACGCTCTGTGCTCCGGAAACGGTCATCCTAGTTAGAGAACCCTTTGTGCTGTTGAATGGGAAGGGGCTGAAGGGTGGTCAAGGCGCTGGGATGGTCAGGCCAGGGTTTATGGCACCAGATCAGTCATGCTGGTTGGAACCACATGACTTGCAAGGGACTTCTTTGTTACCACCATGAGTGGTGACTCGTGTGACCAGGCTCTGCACATGCTTCTAGGCTGGCTGGTAGGGGACGGGGAGTGGACAGGAGCTCCACTGTGGCTCTGTGGGACCTGCCCCTCCACCACTTGCACTTCAGTCTCAGGGCAGCCAGAGGAGGAGTGAGGCCAGGCATGTGTAGGCATTGCCTTGGGGTTGTCTTTGTGGTGAGGCAGAGGGATCTCAGCCAGGAGCTTGGACCCTTGGTGCTCAGTCCCTGGAGAGAAGGTGGTTTGATGGACTTGGGGAGGGTAGTGAGATGGTGGTGATGGCGGCTTCTGGAAAGTCATTTGCTCTCTTCTCTTTCCTTGGTGAAATGAGAAGCAAGGTCCTCAGCTGAGCCTAGGGCTTCGGGGTGGATGGGGGAGCAGGTGGAGGGGAGGGGTGAGCCGGGAGGAAAAGGCTCTGTGCTGGAGGGAAGGCAAAGGCTGAGGGAAGATCTTGGGATTCTCTCAGCTTTAAATTCTAGGCCATTTGTTTCCAACACAACACCACTCATTTGTTAAATCACATTTCTTTTTGATTTATTTGTTCAGTGATTGGGCACTGAGCAGTATTCTAGGATCTAAACTTTCAGTAACAGCAAGAACGTTATACCATTAATTGGAACGAATTGTTTGGTGTCTGTTTCTCCATATACCACCCTGATCTTATTAAATCTAAATCACACTGGCACTTGGCAGCTCTGATTTGAACCGTAAGCCCAGCATGGTGGAAGGGTACCTGCTGTTTGAGGGGCGATCTTTCTTTCTCCTCCGATTTCTGGCTTGATTCGACAGACACGGTGCAGCATCGGTGATGCCTGTGAGCGCCCATGGGGCGGTGGCAGGGTCCCAGAAGTGACCTGCTGTTGCACAGTCCATTTCTCTAGTGCAAGCACTCGCGGTAACTTGCATGGAGATGGGACCTGGTGCTGTGGAGTGGCAGCTCGTTCGAGTACGTGGGTTGTGTATTGGAAAGTGTTTAAGCGTGAATAACACATCGGGATATGCTCATGCAGACTGTTCTGTCCTTAAGCCCATTACGACCTCACACACCAACACCCCAGGGTCGAGAGCAGCGCTGGTGTTTCACTCCTGTCTGTTGTCCTAACTGCTGTGGACCCAGCCCAACGCTGTCCGTGGTCCTGAGCAAGGAGGCGGGTTTAACCTAGTCCAGGGGTCTCAGGATGCAATCTCCTCCCCGCCCCTCCTCCCCCCCGCCCCCGGCTCCAGACTTGGATGGGTCACCAGTGTCCAAAACATACGGAGTTAGTATTGTTTTTGCTAATTCTGTGTTGTCTTTTCTTGCCTCTTCTCCTGGCTTATTGCTGCTAATCCTTTAAGAATTGATTTGGTACCTCCTCCTCCAAGAAGTCTTCCTTGACTTCACAGTGTTGGGCTTGGTCTTCCTCAGTTGGTTGCACAGCTCTGGGAGCAGGGGCCACACAGTCTCCTCCCATCATGCCTCGCCAAAGCTGGGAAAACCGTAAGTGATCAATATATGTTCATTATATTTCAAAATGGTTACTTTCCCCCTTTTCTCCATCAAGCACAAGAGGATTTATCTCCAGTATTTACTGTGAGAACCTGGTGGGGTTCCTGGAGTTAAACCTGCACGGATCTGAGGGGCCCCTTTAGACTGAGCCCTTAGGAGACTAACTCTCGAGTTTGTCCACGTCAGTCCCCAGCAGTTCTCTGAACTTCCCTTCTAAGTGTTCTACCAGCTCCTGGCTAGCGGCTTCTGCTCGCAGTTGGCTGGGCTTATCCATAGCTGCCCGTCTTCAGGAAGCCTCCTGCCTCCCTCTCTTAGCTTGCCGGATGCCAGGCCTGTGCCAGGGCGAGTCTGCCAGCAGAGACACAGCCCCTGCGTGGGAGGAGCTCCCTGTCCAGGGACTGGCACATGCGGCTCTGGTGCTCACTTCTCTGGGGACAAAAAGGGCTGGAATCGAACTTGTTCCAGGACAGGGTCAGCTCCGCCAGGCCCAGGCACAGAGGAGGGCTCCTTCAGTGTTTGCTGACTGGCTGAGGGTTTGAGGTGCTGCCTCTGTGCCTCGCTCTGCCTGGAGTATCCCTGAGCTGACCCTCACGGTGGAGTCCCGACTCCGCACTCTGTGCCAGGGGCGCACCCACCAGTGTCCTCCGCGCACCTGGTCCCCTCGGGAAGCTGTCTCAGCCAAGACTTCCAGGCTTCCTTGCACCCACCCCTGTACCACAGTGATGAAAATGCACATTCGGCCGAAATGCCCAAATCTATAACTCACTGTACATTCTCCCAAAGTTAAAAAAAAAAAAAAGGAAAAGAAGCCCCCTTAATCACCTTCATATTTTCATTAACAACATCAAAGCGATTAGCTCTGCAAAAACTCCTCCAAATCGTAGTCATCTTGGAAGAAGTGGATGAAGAAAGCCAAGGAATTTGAATTTCAAAGCCAAGCCTTTATCTCTCATTAATGCTTCCGCTGTGAGGGCTCCCCCAAGACCCAGCCCTGTCATCCATTAGGGGAGCTAGTGAATTTGTGCAAACATGGAATCTTCGCTCATTTTAAAGCATTTGGGGCTGACAGTGTGGGTAGCCCCACTTCCAGGCCCACGTGACCACCCCACTCCCCACCCCCACCCAGGGACTCGGGGGCAGAGCTGTGTGGCCTCCCGAAACGGCTTCCTTAGTCTCACTTGTTTGTCAGAAGCCGTGGGCACCTGTTGCATGCCCCATTCTGCAGGGAGCTGGGAGGGGTACACGAGGGAACATGCCCCTGGGGGGCTTTCCACCCAGTGGAGAGACATGCCCAGTCTGCCCTGGAACGGCGAGCACAGACTCTAGCCAGGACAAGCAGTGATGCGGGGGATGGTGTCTGCCCAGAGCCTCTGGGCTGGGGGGTGGGGATCCTGATGTGGAGGTCCTAGCAGGTGTGCATTCTCCAGGGGACGGAACAGCATCTGGAAGGCAGAGCCACCTAAGGGCCAGACCCTGTCCCCGCTGCCTGGAGTGACTGCACATCCCAGAGTTCATCAGAGCTGCTCTGGGGCCTATGGATGTCTGCAGGGACCCAGGGACACAGTGGGTGGATGCACATAATGGACTCCACGTCTGCCAAGGTCAGCCAAGCTCCGAGCGGAAAAGTGAAGCCGCTTCTCCCCGTGCTTCTGACTCGGGAACATCAGCCCTGTGTGCATACCACGTGCCTGGCATGCCGCCTCTCCCACCGGCCCCGATGGGCTCCTGAGAGAGCCCGACAGCCTGCAGAACGGCGCTGCTTACCAGCACGAGGGCTTTCTGTCCTCCTCTGGAACGGGGCGGAAAACTCAAGGGGGGACAGAGCCATCTTGCCAGGTGAGCGGTCCTGGTGAGGACATCAGGGGCGTCCCCCCTGAAGAAACTTTGTCGGCGGCCCGTGGGGGGGGGGGGGGGGGGTCCTCTGATGGTGACTTGCTGCGTGCTTCTAGCCATGAATGCGGAGATGCCCTGAGGTGTGTCAGAACCCCCCTGTGCCCCGTCAGGCCCTGGGGGCAGGAAGAGGTTGCCGAGGCCAGATGCAGAGGCCTCAAGTTCCAGAACATGCTACTTGGACGTGTGCCGAGGCCCTCATTCCTCAGAGCTGGTCTGAGTTGGCTGGGGGGGGCTGTGCAGCCGCAGGTCTGCAGGGCGGGGGGTGCGGCTGCTGTGCCTGCTGCTCCCTCGCTGCTCCGTGTCTGCTCTGCGGAACGAACTTGCAGTTGCTGGAGCCTCTCCTGCAGAAACCGTGTGCGGGAGAGGATGTCCCTGCTCTTCCGGCCCAGCAGGCTGCATGGCCAGCCAGCTGGAGGGGGTGGGACAACACCGCCGAGTCACACTGCCTGTGGGCTTGGACGGGGGAGGGCTGGGACTTGCCAGCATGCTTGCCCTCTGAGGTTGTCAGAATCTTTCTAGAAGTAGGCATCCTGGGCTGGGAGGTGGGGATGTCCTCCCAGCTCTCTGGTGAGCTAGCTGTGTGGCCTTGGGCTGGCCGCACGGCCTCTCTGGGCTCTGGTGCCACGATGTAGCAAACACCGGGGTGGGGCTGTGATCTCTGGGCCTTTCCAGAGCTCACCGCCTGCGGTTTCACGAGAGGACGGTGCTGCCTGATGGCATGAGGACAACGGAGCAGTGACTGAACGCTTCCCAGGGTTTCAGTCTCAGCTCCAACATGTACTAGCTGGGTGTCCTTGGGCCAGTTACTTAACCTCTGTGTGCCTCCCATTTCCTCATCTGTAAAATGGGCACAGTAAAGGCTCCTGTGAGACTGTGGCAAGGATCGAGTGACACAGTAGAAATTCTGCACTTGTGGGTCGTGCTGGACAGAGCAAGACCCGAACAAAGGGTAGACTTCATTCTTACTAAGCACACACTGGGTTTTGGCCTCTCACATCCAATCTGTTATTCTCAAGCAGCTCCCTCTTTCTGTTGAGCCTCAGGTCCTCCTGACTCACCGCTGCTGTGGCTTGTCTGGCCTCCGACCGGGAGTGGGCACTGCTGACAGGGGGACCATGAGGGCCAGGAAGCCCTAGTGGTTGGTAGTTTGTGCCGCTGCCTGCGGAAGCGCCCTTTGTCGGGGGGACGTCCTGCCAGCTCATATGAGCGGGGCCCTGCAGCCTTGGCACCATGTGGAGACCACGTCACTCTGCCCGTGTCAGCTCCACGAAGCCAGGGCGGCTGTGGCCATCGGAAGTGTCTGCGTCATCCACGGCAATGGACAAAGGGGACCCAGGAGCTGAGCATCTTGTTGTGCTGGAAAGAGACTGACAAGATCACAGCGATGGGGCTATGACCAAGGGGCGCTGGAGCCAACTCGGAGCACCCCATGGCCACAGCTGGGACCATTGGAGCCCCAAAACATAGTGCTGGGTTATAATCCCAAGTGTAAAGTAAGCATCAGCTAGTTCGTAGGGATAGAAATAAGCGGTTAAACAAAGAAGACACAAGTCTCCCGCATAGAATTCCAAATAGAGTAGGAAGCAACTCGGCCCCAGAGAGGCTGGGGCAGGACCCCCTCCCCACCCCCGCCCGGAGGCAGTGTGGATGGAAGAGAGAGGAGCTTCGTGGAGGAGAAGCCTGATGGACGCTCCCTCCTCAGCCCCCGACTGCGGTCGACATTGGGGGTCAGTGAGGTGAGAGGAGAGGGTGCCGCCGCCTGTGGGCTTCCTCCCCACCCGCGACCGCCGTCCAGCCCCGGGAATATAACTCGACTGGGAGTTCGTACCGCCGTGGCAACTTTTCTGTATATCGGAAACTACTCTGAAATTAAAAGGTAATTTTTTTAAAGAAATTAGAATTAAAAAGAGCATTCAGGAGCTGGCCCTTGTGTTCCTCGGGTGGTGGCCCCAGCCCCCTGCCCTGCTGGTCCCACTGCAGGGGGTGTCCATGGCTGCTCCCCCCTACCCCAGCCAAGCAAGGGGACGCTCCCATGCTCCCATCGTAGGGGACTGGCCAGAATAAGTTTCTGATTCAGTCCCATGTGGCCCCCCCAGGGGGAGGCAGTGAGGGAATCGGGTGTTCTGGGACCCTGGGACGCGCTGCCTGTGGGCCGGGCTTTCTCGTGTGTGCACAGGGGACTGCGTGAGTGCGGTGAGTGTGCTGGGGGGGGGGTTGAGGACGCTGGGGCCCCGGGAGCCCGTTGAGATTCTGGCGTCCCTCCCTCAAGTGCGGATTGGAGAGGGGGTGCTTCTCTCGGGCCCTCCCAGCCCGCGCCTCGCTGATTCCAAGTGGCCTCTGTGGCCACCTTGCCGTGGCTACAGGGGGAATGTCCCCTCACTTGGAGGTTGGCACAGTCAGTTGCTTCCCACTGACCTCAGCCTGGGGCCACCAGAACAGAATGGCCTTGGACCTCTTGTCCCCCCACCTGCCTGGGGACTCCCTGCGGACAGTGGCTAGCCCGACCCCTGCTCGTCTTCGGTGTCCAGGCCAGCCCTTCCCGCGTGACCCAGAGCTTCCTGCGAGGCTGGCTTCCGAGGTGCAGGAGCCGGGCTTGGGGCCAGGTGGGCCTGCTGCTACTTCAAGGCCACGGGCGAGTGACAGCCTCTCCCCAAGGCTCAGGCTTCTCAGTGAAAGGGGCTGAACCATCAGGTGTCTGAGATTTCTCCGAGGCCACGTGAGGACTGCCAAGGGCCGAGCTGGGCGCGCTTGGGGCCCTGGGCCTGCTCTTCAGCTCACCTCTCTGCCTGTGCTGGAAGGCTGGTGAGGTGCTCCTAGGGCCCAGGGACAGCAGCGCGGAGCCCGGGTGGGACACACGGGCTGGGACTTTATCGCATATTGTTTTTCCAGAAGTGTGCGTACTGGGCAGGCAGGTTTCCAGCACCGAGCCCTGTTCTGGCAGCTCCCGACCCCAGCAGGAGGAGGCCCGCACTCATGCCCTCAGCGGTAGAAGGGCACAGGGAAGCGTGGGACGACCGGCAGGCTTCGGAGGGGGTGGGGTGAGTTGGGTCTTTGATGAGGCTGGAGCGAGGAGAGGGCTGTCCAGGCTGAAGGAACAGCAGGAAGGCTTCGAGCAGCCATCTCTAGATCCATCCGGAGCCTGCCCTCTGCCTTCCTGCACGTGAGGACAGAACTCTGCCTTCATGCTGGGTGGGCGAGCAGGCACGTGGAGGCGAGGCCTTTGGAATTTGGAGTTTTGGAGGGGGCTTAGCCCCTGTGCAGGGGGGTGGGTAGCTGTGGGGTAGGCGCCCGAATGAAGGTGGGCCTTGCTGTTCGGCTCAGGGCACCTGAATGCTTGAGCCCAGGGCTTGAGCAGGGCTGTGACAGAGGCTGTGACAGGAGGCTGGCCAGGGCCACACCGCTCCAGGGCCCAAAAGCTGCCTTCGCTGCCCTGTTGCATCTCTGCTGGCGCGGGCAGTGGCTCCGAAGTGTTCCCTGTCCCCTCTGCCCACTCGCTCCCTGGGTGGGCAGCGCCGCTCAGGCTCTTGTCAGCAGGGAGAAGGAGCCGCACTTGCTGCCAGCCGGTGGCCCGGGGACAGAGGGGAGCCTGCAGTCGAGGGCGGACAGGGCCCAGGGTGCGGGGAACCGAGCTGTGGAGGAGACGCTGTAATGCATCTTTAAGGATAGATGGGGACTTTTCAGCCCAAGACCAAGCAGGACCACAGAGAGTGGAAAAAGCCAGAAGCAGCAGGACCCATGGGGTGAAGAAGAGGCAGGGGGTGGGGGACACTGAGGTCTTGGCTGGAACGGGTGCCTCCCCCACCCCCAGAAGGGCAGGGACGCGGGCACTGGAGATCCAGACAGAGACGGTTCCCGGGGCGGGGGCGGGGGCGTGGGAGGGGCTGTGCTGTCCATGGCCGTGTGCCAGGCCACAGGTCCCAACAAGAGGGCATCTTGAGAGAGGAGGACAGTGGCCAGCCTTGTGGACATAGCTGTGAGCCTGAGGCTGGGCAGGGCCATGGGACGGAGAGCAGCTGCTCTGGACCGTAGTGGCCTGGGTGGGGACAGCCGGCAAAGCCCATCCCCAGGCTGATGGTTCAGGCTGATGGAGCACAAGGCTGAGACTCAGGGTGGCCGAGTCACCCACACCGCAGGCAGGCGGCCCGGCTGGGAGACCGCAGGCTGCTCCGCTTCCCAGCTGCCTCCTCTCCAGCACATGGACGGGAAGCTAAGGATCAGAAAGGTTAGTGTGCTTGTCCAGGCTCACACAGCAGGGAGCAGTGAGGGCGGGTTTGGGCCACACCCTCCACTCTGAGGACCCTCCAGAGAGGCAGTTCCAAGCCCAGCGGAGTCTCCAGGAGGCCCAGGAAGTGGGTCTTTCCCAATGGGGCTTTTGGGGGCTCAGGCCTTTATGCACTCAGCCAACTAAGTAAACTGAGGAGACCTGTTTCTTGTCTAAAGTCACATTTAGAGCATTTGCTGCAGGCGAGAGCTTTTCGCCAAAGATCTCACCCTGGGAGGTATCTCCTTTTAAAATGTAGTTATTAATCACTGTAGCCAACATCAGCATAATCCATTTGTTTAAATGCAGAGCTCAGTGGGTGAGACCCCCCTGTGGAGTGGGAGGGCGGGCGTCGTCTTACTGCTGGAGGTCTGGTGCCAAGGGACTGCCCAGGGGTCAGGCCTGAGCTCCCAGTGGGAGGGGTCCCGGGTGAGGTGGGCCGGGAATGGGGGACCCCAGGTAAACTGTATGAGCTCCTGCCCTCTCTCGGGGCTGGGGCTCTCCGTCCGAAGAGTGACCAGTCTGTCTAGCGTGCTCTGGGCTCGGCGTCTGGAGTTCTAACAGTAGACTTCCGTGCGGTGAGAACAGAGGCGGCACCCAGGTTGGGTAACAGTAAGGAGGGTGTTGGCCCCTTCTCACGGGTCCGCTCCGTGGAAGGGAAGCTGGGGCTTGTGGGACCCCTTCCCCCACCGCAGGCTGGATGGGGCCGGGGTCTGGCTCTGGAGCCGGTGCCCTTCCAAAGCCTTCTGAGTGTAGTGTCCCCTGTCCACCGGGCTTTCCTCCATCACGAGGAATTCAGTGGTTTGTGTCCACAAAATTGGTATTTAAAAATGCCTCCTGGCCCGCTGAAACACCTGGGGGTGTTAGCCCTGGTGTTTTCTGGCTCTGCCCCGGGCACCAGGCCTGCAAGGGCTTCGGCAGGCACGCCCTGCCGGGTTTAGTCAAGGAAAGGTTCTCGGAGGTTCTTGGAGTTAAAATGAAGTCTTTGGTTCGAGTCTGGACGCCTTCTTGCGGTGTAGGAAGCACCTCTGTTCTTTTCATTCTGTAGCTGAGCATCACTTTCCACTCGGGATGATGGTGGCAATGACTGTGACAGGGTTACCGATGGCCCGCAGAGGCGTGGTGACACCACGCGGGTCTGGCCACCTTGGATCCTTAGGACCCAGCTCTCTGGAGAAGTCCCCGTAGCAGCCACTTTCTGGGTAAAGGCAAAGCAGGTGTGTTGGCCCTGGAGCAGCGGGAGCGGCTCTGTCCTTGTGCACGCGTGTCCTGTGGGGCGGGCCAGCGTGTCGCCCACCCTCTGCTCGTCAGCGCGTGGCCTCGCTCCCTGCACCACTGCCAGCTGGCCTGGAAACAGCCCCTGTGCTCGGGGTCACGGGAGAGTTCCCGTCTCGCTCACTCAGGACGAGGGGGCCGGCTGTCTACATCTCGCTGGCGGAGTGTCCCCCTGCAGGGTGCGCTTGCCTTGGAGCCAAGACCTCATTCTGCTACAAGGAGAGCCGGGGTGAACCCCTGTGCCCCCAGACAGCTCAGGGTCCTCCCCTGCAAAGTGTCTGCTTCAGGGTTGCCGAGGACCCAGTGAGAATGGACGAGCCGATCATTGTGGCCGCCACACACGCCGCGGCTCTGGGCGGCCATAATTAGTATTATCTTCCTCACCTCGGTGCTTGGAACCAAGTGGCAGCACTGAGTGAGGTCTTCCGGGGGCCTGTGTCCTCTGGCCACGCGGAGAGCAGGGGAGGGCTTCCTCTGTCTCCCACTCCCACTGCCGTTCCGGGGGGGACAGAGGGTCCTTCCCCCATTCATGTGTCCTCGATACAGGCATCCCCGCGAGCAAGACATGGTGCCTGGGACCCAGCTCGTACTAGGGTTCCCCAGAGAAGCAGGACCAGTAGGATGGAGCTCTTAACGTGTGCAAGTGTGTATGTTGTGTGTTTATATTTACATGATGCAGTTACACATAGTGAACACACGTGTGTGTACACACAAGTGTGCGTATATAAGAGATTTGCTACAAGGAATCGGCTCATGCAGTCGGGGAGGCACCGAAGTCTGGAGACCCATAGTTTGCAGGTTGGAGGCCCGGGAAAGCCAAAGGTACAGGGTTCGGCCCCAAAGCCAGCAGGCCTGGGACGCTGGAAGGGCCACTGTTGCACTCTGAGTTGGAAGGCAGGGTAAGACCGTTGTCTCATTCGTAGGCAGCCTTTTCGTTGTCTTCAGGCCTCAGGCAGATTGGATGAGGCGCCCCCATCAGAGAGGGCCACGTGCTGGACTCAGCCCGCCGACCTGAATGTTCACGTCACCCGGAAACGGCCCCCCAGGCACCCCCAGGATAGCGCGGCACCGAATGTCTGGGCGGCCCTCCAGCTGACACGGGGGATGACCCGTCACTTGCCCTCCCGGAGACCGGACGTCGGGACACACGGCAGCTCCAGGCAGCGAGGGCACAGCCCCTAGCGCGGCCCGGAAGCAGGAAGGAGCTGGGAGTGTCGCCCGCTGGCCGAGGAAGGACGGACGGGGCGGCCGCGGGAGGGCCTCGGGCCGGGGACACGTGACGCAGAGCTGCGCTGTGCCAGCGAATGTCTCATCTGTAGGGCCCCGAAAATGAAAAGGCGTCTCGACGTTATCTTTTAAAGCCAACATTTGACCGCGAAATTAGGAAGCCAGAGAGGAAAGAAAGGGGTTTCTCTGCAAGCCCGGGTTAACTACGGATAAACAGCAGGAAATGGAAAAGTACATCTGGGAAGGGGGTCCCTTGGCTCTTCTGGGAAGACTCAGGCTCTCCCTGCCCTGGGGAGGCACTGGCTTTCCTGACTCGATGCTCCCGCAGCATCCCCAACAGACATCGTCCAGCCCTGGGCCACTGTCCTGCGCGCCTCTCGTGACCTGCCCGCCGTCCCCACTGGCCGCCACCCTCTCGGCCAGAGCCTGCCGCAGCCGGGTATTGGAGATGCGGGCTGAACAAGGGAGCACTTTGCCGGGGGCTCAGGGGTGGGAGCGCTCTTCTAGACCACAGTTAGAAGAGGGGAGAAGGCTCGGGCAGGAGCAAAGGCGTGGAGGCACCAAGGGGCCCAGAAATTGGAAGAAGTTCAGTAGGTGAAGCACAAAGCCCAAAGCAGGAGTGCGAAAAGATGGATGAGGACAAGATGCCGTCATTCGTCGAAGATCTCCATGACCCCGCGTAGACCCTCGAGAGACTTTTGGTGCCTTGTCCTGAAGTGGGAGCACGAGGCAGGGATCATAGCAGATTCGAAGCTTCCAGAACCTTCCAAAACCTAGAATTTGGGGGTCGTAGCAGATTTGAAGCTTCCAAAACCTTCCACAACCACATTAAAGTGTAAATAAGTTCTCCAAGAAACTCAGCCATATAGAGCATCTGTGTGGTCAGAACAGGTACTAAAGAGAGGAACAGCCCCAGGCAGCCAGAACCACCAGAAATTGGGTGTATGACAGTGGGATTAAATAATCAGAGGAGGGATGAGAGCGCCCTCAAGAAGTAGAATAAAATGATAAACGGATAGGAATGGAAAAGAGAAGTTAAGGAAACGGAGGAACCTCTATCAGACCACGGTGCCTTCCAGATGAAGCAGGATTTTGACAGACAGTATGGGCATTCTCCACCATTAAAGGGCCCTCAGGGTTCTTAGCACAAGTAGGAGCCCACACGGTAGCACATGATGACGAGATTCCAGAACACAGGGTTTGAACCCAGGGAGCTGGACCACGGGGTCATGGAGAGATTTGGGAAGGCGAGAGCGGCCCCAGAGGCCAGAAGGCAGCCAGGCAGTTAGTTTAAATGCTGACGGGCCGTGATCTCCAAGCTAGAGCTCTGCAAAAGACAGGCCAGGGCCTGGCATCTTGCCTTTTTCAGTGAACTCTTGAGGCTCGGTGCCTCACCAAAATAAAGGAATTAAATGCAGAAAAATGAGATCTAAGTGCAGGAGAGGGGTCCAGTAGCCTCTAGGGAAACCCATTTAGGTTGGAGCAGGAGATGGAAGCATCTGGGGGAAGAAAAGGAACCGATACGAGGTTGATTGTACAGAAAAAGGACTCATAATTCAATCAGGGAATTCCAGAAAAATGAGCACGAGGATCGTAGCAAGCTAAGTGACCAAAAAGTCACAGCAGACAGAAAAAGCAGTTCTGCGAGAAGCTGGACAATTGATTAGGGACGTGTGTTACTTAAATACAGTCACAGTGAATTTGGACCCCCCCCCCCCCACCGAGGAGGAGCAGCCTGGGCACGGGACGTCGAACCAGCCCTTCACAGGCTAACCGCCAACTGGGTCAACCTGCTCTCGGATCTTCATGTTTCCACACACGGAATCAGGGAATAGAAACTTCAAAGACAGTTAATCCTTGTAAGGAAATGGACCGGTGCCCGACCTGTGAAAGGACTATGTGCTCAACCTGGCGTGGGGAAATGTCCCTCTGCAGAAGGTCAAGGGCCAGGCCAGGCGGTGGCCATGGCCGGCAGGACGCGTCCTCAGTGGTGGGTGTGTGGGGTTGCAGGGAGTGGGGTCGGAAGGTCCTGTGGACAGGACGGTGGTGATCTCAGAGAGGAGGGGCGTGCCCAGGTGGCTGTGGCTGTGGCACCGGCGTGGGAGGAGTGGCGGAAGGAGGGCATGCGCTGAACTCTTGAAAGCCCCAGAGTGTGTGGGATCCTGCCCTCCCAGAGCCCCGCCCCGTCCCAGGTCTTAGTGACACCGGGAGAGGGAGATCAGGGAACCTGGAGGGAGTGCCCATCCCTTGCCTCCGCCTGTTTCCAGTTTCCAGAGGGGCCACGTGGATTCCAGGAATGGGAACCACCGCCCTGGGTGGACATAGCTGTGGTCCCAGGGGAAGGCTCCCCCATGGGCCTCCGGGCTCCCGGGCCAGTGCAGGGAGGTCCCCCGAGGTCTCCACCCCCCCCACTCGCGGGGACAGTGGCCACCTCATGGAGAAAGCCCAGCAATTCTGAGAGCCATAATGTGTGATAAATCCCAATATTTCTGCCATTAAACAATAGCGTTACGAGGGCTGAATTGCCACCTGCAATGAGTAAATTAAATATTGACGATTTCATTGACTGTTAGATTTAATTTGGAGCCATCTTGCTGCGGCCGTAATGGGGCTGGAGATGACTTACTATTTAATCCTGGCTGTCATCCCCGTTAAGGGCTGAGTGATGAGGAAAAGATGTACTCGTCGGGGTGAACAAGTCCGGACTCTCAGGCCTCTGCCCTGTAAATCTGGAGCCCGAGTGGCGGGTGCCGCCCCTAGCAGCCTTTCCTCCTTCCCCAGGCAGGACTGAGAAACTCTGTCTTCCTTCCTGGAGACCTGCCCTCACTTTGTTTCCTGCGGGAGAAGCCGGGATCTCCCACTGGAGGCCAGGAGCCTCGGCTTGGTGCCTTGGGGGCTGAGACGCTCAGCGCCCTTCCTTGTCTTGGACTTCCCTTTTCCTCCCCACAGCAGGGAGAGCCCTGCTCCATCCCTCAGGATCTGCCCCTTCCTTCAGAGCCAACTTTTGTAATGTGGGTTCTTCTCAGTTAGTTACTCCGTAGACCTGCGTTGCTCAAGGGAGGCCAGATGGATGTTCACAGAGAAGCAGGAGGAGATGGGGCAGAAGACGGTGAAGTCGAGGCAGGACTTCATGCAGAAATCTAAGCCCACCAGGCTCAGGGGGGCTTGCTTGGGGGAGGGGGTCCTGGCCGCAGAAGCTGGGCTGGAGGAGGGGCAGCGGGCTGCCCTGTGCCTTCCTGACGTGGCTTTGAGCACCTTCCCGATGTGGGCACCCGGACAAGAGAGAATTCAGGAAGGGGTTCAGACAAAAGATACCCAGCATCTCTGAGACAAAGATGTGTGGGCCCAGAGGGGGAAGGGAGCCTTGTGTCCTGGTGGCCGTGGATTCCTTCAGGGGATTGGAAAGTACAGAATAAGCACTGAGTGCTTGCAAAAGTATTTTCTGAGCAGATTTGCAAAAACAACAACAACAACAACAAAAAAGGAGCTACAGCTGCTCAGTGCACTCAGGGGGCCTCCCTCAGCTCAGGAGCCCACTGCAGTGGGCTGTGACCCATACACGTGGACAGTCGGCCCCTCATGCTTGAGTCTCCTGATCCTGCAAGGAAGGGGTCTCCCTCCCCAGTTGATGGAGGAGAAGACTGAGGCTCAGGCGGACCTCTGACCGAGTGAGTGCCATGCCAGAGCCCTGCTCTCTGCCGGACTGCAGAGCCCGGACACCCCCTTTCCCCTACGTCCCTCCTTCCATGTCCACGGCTCCATTTTTCATTTTAGAGCACACCTGTGAGGTGGGCTGTGCGAGGCATTTGTCGTTTCTGGCGTCATTTGCTCACTCACCAGGAGCTCGGTCTTGCTCCTGGGCCCTGGGGACACTCTCCCCAAGCACACTTCCCCATTCAAGGTCCTGATGTTCCGTGGCGTGTGGCTCTGGATGGCCGAACAAGGGTGAGCCAGCTGAGCCCAGTGTCACATCAGCTTGCTGGTTGGTGGGCTGAGTGTGGCAGGGCGTCCGTCTTATGGGATGGTCAGTGCACTTCCCGGCTCTGCTGTTGCCTGCTTTGAGTCCCCAGCTTGTCCCTGTCCAAACCTGCAGTTGGTGGCCTCATGTTGGTCAGAGTCTTTTAAGGGACAGGGGAGGAAGGGAGGAAGTAGCCGTGAGAAGCACATGGCAGGTGGGCTGGAGTCGTGGCTCTCCCAGTGTGAGTGTCCAATCCCTAGGAGCCCATGTCTCATGCCACCAAGCCTGGAAATGGGATGCACACGGGAACGAAGCTTGTTTCCTCCCTCACCTTCCCTTGAAGGGATGTGGTTTCCAGCTTCTGTAATGGAGCGCATCTAACTGCCTGGGGGGCTCAGTTAGTTGAAGAGCATCCGACTCCTCCGCTCAGGTCATGATCTCAGGGTCATGAAATTGAGCCCCACATCAGGCTCTGCGTTCAGCAGGGAATCTGCTGGAGTCCCCCTCTCCCTCTGCACCTCCCCCAGCTTGCGTGTGTTCTCTCTCTGTTGCAAATCTCTTAACAATTTTATAAATAAAATCTTTTAAAAAATTTTAAAAGATTTTATTTATCCGACACAGAAACAGCGAGAGAGAGAATACAAGCAGGGGGAGCGGGAGAGGGAGAAGCAGGCTTCCTGCTGAGCAGGGAACTGGATTCGGGGCTCAATCCCAGGACCCGGGGATCATGACTGGAGCTGAAGGCAGATGCTTAATGACTGAGCCACCCAGGCACCCCCCCAAAAATTTTATTTAAAGCTTAAACAGCCTAATTATGCAAGGGATTGGTGGGAGCTGGCCCAGGCTACAAAAGGACATGTCCGTCCACGTCTACAAGGCACCTCATAACCTGGGTCCCACTTGAGTCTGACCAGCAGGTAGCAATAGAATTCCCATTTCGCAGATGAGAAACTGAGGCTCACGGGGCTTAGCATGTTACCATGGGTGAATCAAGAGTGAGGAGGCAGAGGACTGGCACCTGGGTGAAGCTGAGTTTCCTGACTCCAAGCCCAGTGCTCTTCCTTCACTCAGGTTCAAGTGTACTGTCTTCTGGAGGTGTCAAGGCCGAAGGGCCAAAGACATTTTCTTGAGCACTTGTGCGCTAGGAACCAAGGGTGTGCCTCCACGTGGGACGCAGTCGGTCCCCCAGGTGCTGAGACGTGGGCTGGAATGCAGGGGTTGGGGTGTCCTTGGCGCCCGGGAACCTGCATGGAGCAGGTGTGTGACCGGGCTGGATGTGGAACCTGGTGCCGAGCCTCTCTCCGCCTCAGGTGTGTCCCTGTGCTTGGGGACTGAACCCTGTCACTTGATTGAATGTTAGGTTTCCAAAGAAGGGGGCTTGGAGTGGGCACAGTGATCACAGTGCATGCCGGGGGTTGCAGATGGCATGGGGGGGTTCTGCGGGAACCCCGGAGCTGGCCACGTCCTGCGAGGGAAATAGAGGCACAGACCAGCCTGCTGGAGAACCAGGCTCCTGACCTCTAGTGGCACCTTTCCCAGAGCCCCACACACTTCCTCTTAGCCTCCTGAGGTCCTGAGCCTCCCCAAATACATCCTGGTGCTTGCACAGACCTGGCCCTGCGTGAAACAAAACAGGAGCGTCCATCTGTCTGTCCTGCCCAAGAGCCCGGGCTGAATCTGTCCCAGGGATTCTGATGCCGCTGTGGCAGTCAACCCAGGTAGACCTCTGGGTGGAGGTGACCCCCACCCGCTCACTGTGCACTGCTGGGGCACAGACACAGGGACCTGTCTGGTTCGGCCCCGGTTTCCAGGCTTCCGGGCAGAGAGCATGCCGGGATGGAGGCCTGCAGGCAGGGTTGCACCTGTAGGGGAAGGAGAGGGGAAGGGATGGGGTGGGCGTGAGGGCCCCGCTGCTGTGTGGTCAGGGGCCTCACTGAGGAACTTGCTCCGGATCTTTCCTCTGGGTCTGGCAGGCCTGGGCTGTGGCTCCTGGGCCCCCGCCCCACCCCTTCCACCTCTGCGTCTGCCTCCGGCTTGTGCCCTAAGGTTCTCAGATGCCTCCTCCCTCTCCGAGTCAGACCCACCACGCTGGACCTCGGGGATCAGGCCCTGCAGCCCCACCCCCGTCGTGCAAATGGGGAAACTGAGGTCCAGCTGGGTCCAAGGGTCTGCTGGACCCGAACCAGATGCCCCCTGCACACCCACCTCCTGGTGTTCTCCAGAGATGTACTGTGACTTCCTGGGATGCGTGGGTGGTCCTGCCCTCCGTGTAGCTTCCTTGCATCCTCTGGGCCTTGCTCGAGCTGCAGGTGCCCGGCTGTGACGCTGAGCCTTTGTCCTTCGTTCTCTGGGCCCTGTGCCTCTTAGAACAGTTAGAGCATGCTTGGCCTCTGTGGCCAGCCTGCCGGTCTGACCCACCCTCCTGGCTCGGGCAGGTCATTTAAGTGTTATGGGGATGAGAACAGTAATCTTCTCTTTGGCTCATCCAGGGAATGAGATCAGCCATGCCCATCAGGGGCCTCGCCAGCGTGGCCAGTGTGCCCGGTATCCTCGTAGCTGTTCTCGCCCCTAGGGATCTGTGTTTCAGGGTACCGGGGTCAGTGGTGCCCCCCAGGTCCTGCCGTGGCTCAGGAAGCCTCAGGGTCTATCTGCTGCCCATCGACTACTGCCTGGGGCCTGACTCTGTGTCCCTGACCCCCGTGGCCGGGTTTGAGATGACCCAGGCCCTGGAGCGGCTGCCTTTTTCCTGAGTCCCACTGGGAAAAGGGGGACGTGCCCTCGGGCACTGCTGGCACAGATGCAGGTCCTGGGTCTGATGTCCGATATCCTTCCGGCCCCAGGCTTGCTGGGCCCCAGCCCTCCAAGGGCACCCCCTCCTAGCCAGGCCTTTGCCACTGCTGGGCCCTCGTTCCTGGTCCAGTTCAGTCACCTCCTCTGGGAAGGCGACATGCTCCCTCTGCCCCCACAGATGGGCGGGTGGGTCTGCACCCCATTGACCTATGAGCCCCTGGAGGATGGGGGCTGCTTCTGATTCACCCCTGCTTCCCTGAGCCTGGAATGAAGTACAGCGGGGTGGGGGGGAGGGAAGGAGGGAGTTTGGGGGGTGCCTTGCCCTTGTGCTGCTCTGACACCGCCCTCACTGGCCTCACCTTGGTCTGTGTCCATCAGCAGGTGTGTCCCACCAAAGCCCTGTCTGGCTCATGGCATGGGGAACAGGTTGGGTGGGCTCTCCTCTCCCCGCTCCGCCGTGTTGGTGTGGAAACGGAGCTCCTACATTACATTCCGTGCGCACCCACTGCCGCTAGGTCGGCAACAGGAGGCGTTCTCAGCTTCGGTGGGATCTGTGATTTTCTGGTCTCTCAGCCCCTTCTCCTGTGCCCACTTCTTCCCCACAGTGCAGGTGAGACCAGAGCTGAGGGGGTGCAGGGGCTGGAGCAGGGCCTGAGTGTCCCCAGAGGGGCCACCTTACCCATTCCCGGGCCCATGGCCCGTGCCCTGTGCCACACAGTCCCCAGGAGGTGGGGGAGGCTGGGTGTCGGGGACCTGGGAGGGGCTGGAAGCCGGGTGAGCCTCGGTTTCCTTGTGCGAAAGGAACAGGGAGCACTCGGGGTTCCCGAAACATGGAGTCCAGTTGGGGCTGTGTGACCCACAGCAGAGGTTGGTACATACAGGGAATGTTGTCATCATTCTGTGATCTCTGTACTTGCCAGAGCTTTAAAACTTGAACAAGCTGGGATGTTCTGAAGTTGGTATAGGAATTAAAAATTAAATTCCATGAAAGGACAATAAGTTGGCCACCACCTGGGCTTTGCAGGCTGGGTTGGGGTCCCCACCCCCCACCCCATGTTTGCCTCCTTCTGCCCATGGCAGACCTCAAGTCCACCTCTGCCCCAAACCCTGGGAGAGGTGGCTCTGGTTAGTCCTGCCCCACCTGGCCTGTCTGGAGCTTGCAAGCCGGAGGGGGACATCCCGGTGGTAGGTGGAGTCCTAGGACACTGAGGGAAGGAAGCCTCCATGGGTGGGCTGGGTCAGCTCCTCCATGGGGGGTCCCAGGCTGCTCTGTGCCCCCTTAGCGCCGAGGATGTGTGTGGGGGTCCATCCATCCTTGCCCGGACCTCCCGCCCAGCCCTCTCCCTCCTTGAGTGCTGCTCGGTCCTCATTTTACCCTTGCCACTTTGGGGGCTCCAGGGTACCTCCCTTCTGCACCAAAGACAGGCTTTTTGCACTCAGGGGTCTCTGTGCACCTGTGCTCAGACCGGGCACCCGCCCCAGGTGCAGAAGTTTCCCTTACTGCACATCCTTCCTCCTTGGAACTTGGTTTTTCAAGGTTCCCTTGTATCTACCACTTGTCTCTAGTCCCGTGGAGAAGTATGGTTTTTATTCTGAGTGTGTCGTCTTGTTACCATGGAGCACAAGGTCGTTCACCCTTCCATGTTAGAAGTGGACATCCATGGCTTTTGTCTTCGGTGATCCCATAGAACAACTCTATCCACTAGAAGTATAATGGGAGCCACGTGGGTGGGATCGCGTATCTTCCAGAAGCCTAGTTACCAGGAGGATATCCAAAACATTACTGTTTGGCATGTAACTAATTTTTTCAAATATCAGTGAGATGTTTTACCTTTTTCATGCCAAGTCTTTGAAATCCCTTGGGTATTTTACGCGGACAGTGGATCTCAGTGACACCAGCCACATTTCACGAGCTCACCAGCAACAGGTGGCTGGCGGTCCAGCACTCGGAGGTGGCTTTGAAGCTGTGGAGAGCTGAGTCCAGATCCCATCTCTGCCTCTGCCTCGATGTGTGATTTGAACAAGCCACTCGGCCTCTGCGTGCCTTGGTTTCCTCATCTGTGAGATGGGATTCAGCTCTAGATTGTGGTGGACAAGACGTGCCTGTGGAGCTTCTCCCCAACGTTGCTCCTCTTGGGGCTTACCTCTTGGCAGGATGTGTCAGGGACCTGGGGTGGAAGGGTTGTGTGGGGAGAAGGGACCCTCTGAGTATTGAGAAGCAGGGCGCCATGGCCTGGAGCACGGTTGGCACAGCAGAGGTCTCTGCAAGGAGCAGCCCTGAACCGGGTTGGCAGCTAGCACCATCCCTGTCCCTGGAGCCCAGCAACGCCCCTGCTCCTGGCGGGGACTCTGCAGGGAGGAGCCCTCCAGGGGCACGAGGGATGGGAGTGATGAAGCGCGGCACCATTTTCCCGATGGAGACTTTGGCCCATGCATCCCAGCAGTGAAGACAACAGCAAGCTTCTTTACTCCGGAGAGGTGTCCTCCCCTATATTTAGCATATAAGGATTTTTCTCCCCTCCCTTAGTACATTTAACTCAAAATCTAAAACTTATTTTCAACACAGTATTCATTTCCAGCCAGACATACCATTTCTTCTAAAAATACTGGAGCAGAGGGAACAGAATGCTGAGTGTCTCCGGGGGGCCACGGGCCATGGTCACACCATGTGACCTGTCACATGTGTGTGACCCGTCCCTAGGCACAGCCCCGCATGTCACTGGGTCCAGCTCAGAGCAGGCTCTGCTTGAGGCCTGGGCGACGTGCCGGCGCGGAGACTCCCCTTCTAGAGAGGAGCATCTTACGTTCCTGGTCTCACCCATCGTTCCCCACCCCTGAAGCGGGTATCAGCCTCCCCGGTGTGCAGAGCAGCTGAGGCTCGGGTGGCCTCCCCAGAGTCACAGCTGCCTGAGGCCGTGTTGTCCTCCCTCCCGCGGCAGCTCCCTTTCTCTCGGGGATCCTGGGCTCTGGGTATGCTTCTCTTTGGACGGTCGGAGCAGACCAGTGTGGGCCAGTTAAGGGTCCCTGCTTTACAGACAAGAAAACCGGAGGCCCAGGGAGTTCGCGTGAGTTCCGCAGGGGCTACGGCTGGGATCCGAGCCCAGGTCCCGGTGGGGAGGCACCGGGGGGCGTGGGGGGCGGGTGGGGCAGGGGCGGCAGCGGGACCGTCACCACGATCCCGCGGGCCCGCCGGCGGCAGCTCACGCGCGTGCACAGCAGGTCGGCGCGGCATCTCTGCAAGAGGAAGAGCGGACGTTGTGTGGAGCGCGCGACCCGCACCAGGCGTCCGAGGCCCCAGGAAGGCGCCCTCACGTCCACAGCATAAGGCTGCGTCGTCCCAGGCGGTGCTCTCCCCAGGACTCACGAGGCGAGCGTGACAGCCCGAGGTGGCGTGAGCCAGGCCAGCGGTGATGCTCTGGTGGCCCGGCGTTATGGGGGCGGGTATGACCCGCTGTCCGAGAGCAAGGGACAGGACGGCTCCTTCCCTGTCGGAGAAGCGGTCCCAGGAAAGGACTCTGATTGGTCTGCTGGGTCACGTGCCCACCCTCTTGACCAATAACAGTTCCCAGGTGACCCAGGGCTGTGATTGGCCAGATTGAGTCATGTGTCCCAGCCGGCCGCTCACGCGGGGAGTTCCTGGGGGGCCGCGTGCTTCCTTGTTCCTGGCGGGATGCGGTCGCGTCGCTCACTGCCGTCGAGCGCTGCTGAAGAAGGGCTGAGGGCCTGGCAGGGGGCCCCGGAAGGGCCTTCTAGGCAGGGGGCGCAGCGTGTGCGTGCAAAGGCGTGGAGGCTTGAAGTGGTGTCCCCAGTCCGCCGGCGCATGCCCCGTTCCGGCCGGCGCAGAGTGCCTGGGGGCGGGCGGGGGCAGCAGCTGCGGGGACCTGTCCTGCTGGCCCGGGGTCATCGTCTCCAGGCCGGCCCCCAGGAGCCGGGCGGCGGGGCCTGCAGTGAACCCGCGGCTTCCTGCAGCCGCCGGGCGGGGCGGGGGTCGGCTGCGCCCTGAAGGCCGCGCACGTGTCTGTGGCCCCTTCTGGCTCTCTCGGGGCTTCTGGAACGACTTCCCCCAGCGATCAGCGCCCGGCTGGGGGCCGGAAGTGCGCTCTCCGCTGGGGGCCGGAAGTGCGCTCTCCGCTGGGGGCCGGAAGTGCGCGTCCCCCGCTGGGGGCCGGAAGTGCGCGCCTCGCTGGGAACCGGAAGTGCGCGGAGGTTCTGTGCGGGCGCAACGGCTGGTTCCCGGTTTGGGTTTTCGTTTTCGTCCGGAGATTTGAGGCGTTTGTTTTGCGCGAGGGCGAGCGAGAGTGCGCGCGCCGGCAGGGGACGGGCGGGGGGCTGAAAATCTGAAGCTCCACGGCCCGCGGGGTCCCTTCCCCACCGTGGGACTCGAACTCCCGACCCGAGATCATGAGCTGAGCTGAAACCGGGTCCCCGGTCGCTTCGCCGCCTGGGACACGAGGCACCCCTGGTCTTCACGCGCTGACATCAGCACAGCCTCTCGTCCGACGCGTGTGCGGGTGAAGGCCCCGCGCTGCTGCCCGGCCTCGTGCGAAGTGCGAAGGTTTCACGTCTGCGTGGCGCACAAGTGCCCGGAGATGGCGTCGGCCCCCTCCTGCGAGGCTGGGGCGCTGCCCGGACGGGACCTCGTGGAGCCCGTCCCCGTCAGTGGGTCTGGCATGCAGAACCCTCTCCCAGAGCGAGGGTCACACGGCGGGTGGGGGTTCTTTGCTGCGGAGCGAGTGTGCTGGCCCAGGGGCTGTCACGACACCTGGCACGTGGAATGCTCTGTGGCCAGGCTGTCACCGCGTGTGTGCCCTGCCCAGGGCCGGACTCATCAGTGTCAAGTACAGAGGATGTTTTCTGGGGCTCTACCTGACCATCTTCTCCAAGCGCTGGTGACCCCATCCTAGAGATGGAGAAACGGAGTCAGGAAAAGGGGCAGGGGTCTCGGGTCACTCTGAGGCGGAGGCAGCCCTGGGATTGTTTCCATTTGGTACAAGAGACTCGGGGCCCCTCCCCTCCTGCTACTCAGGGCCACGTGCTGGAATCCCTACCATGGCCTCCCCCTCCCAGGTCCCCAAGCCTGGCCACCAAGTGTCACAGCCACTCCTCTGCCCTGCCCTGGACAGGCCGGTGCTGGGACATACCTCTGAGGGGGAAGGGGTTTGGCTTATGCCTTTATTAAGCACCTTCTGGGTTCCAGGCACTGTGTTGCTCTGTCTTCCCCAGTCCTCCTGTGTGTCTTGAGATGGCCATGCTGAGCCCTTGGGGAAGCTGAGCTCCTCTCTCTGTGTGTGTGCCCTCCCTCCCTCCCACCCACTCCTCCCCCTCCCACCCCCAGCCTGGTCTCATCCTGCAGGATGGGGTCAGCAGGAGGAGAGGGAGAGGTAGGGACCAGGTGGTGGGGGGACTGAGAACTTGAAGCCTGAAGGCTACAGTCCCCTCCCAACCATTCACCAGCCGCCGCCTGGGGCAGGGTCATTTCACCCCCTTACATTTTCTTCGTCCACACCTCCATCTGGGTCCCGATACTCGACTCCCAGGATGGTGGAGATGAGCTAGACACAGTTACTGTATCCACATGAAGCCACACAGGAAGCTCCCATCCACCGCCGTCTGTGCGGGCGGAGTGGGGGCCGAGTGGGGACAGGCTCACTGACTGGGACCTCCAGATCTGAGTTCACATCCTGGCCCAGCATCTGCTTAGAGCCTGTACGTCCCGCCCCCCATGCTGGGTGGGAACCTTGTCTTGCTCACGTCCGTCCTCACGGGACACTGCTCCCCCAACTAGAACCCTTGTGGGAATGCTTGGCCCTGCTTTGAGGGTTACTCAGGAGCCTGTTCTGTATCTCGGTCTGGGTGGCGGTTACTTGGGTGTAGACATTTGTCCCAGTCTGTTAGGTTGTGTGCTGAGCTCTGCACAGTCTCTGTAAGTAGACTGGGGCCTCTTTTGGAAGCCAAGAGTGTCTGGGCCAGTACCCAGAGGAGGCTCCCAGAGAGGTGGGGGATGCTTCCCAGGGCTCTGGGCCAATGTGTGTCCCTTAAATCAGATTCTGGGGCTTTGGAGGTGGCAGGACAAGGAGGCTGAGGCCAGCAGGAGTGCGCGTCCCCCGATCATAGGTGGAAATTGGATTTCCCGACCAACTGTATGTTTTTCCGAGGTCTGCAGGCCCAGTGGAGAGAGTGTTCCCCATTGGAAGCACTCCCTGGACTGCGTTCTGTGTTCACTGGGATTTGCTGGAGGACACAGTGGCCTTTGGATCTGAGGGCCCAGCAGCTGCTCCCAGGCCTGCTGCCAAGGAGCAGATACAAATGCTCCGTGTCCCAGACAGCAGGGTCCCTGAGGCCAGGGGGCAGGCAGTCTGCGGGGGCCAAGGCCCGGGGCAGGGCAGGCACCACCCATTCCGTGTTTCCCTCTGGCCTCGGGCCCCTGTGCCCCTCTCCTGGAAGCCTCGGAGGCAAGCCCCTGCCCCAGTCCCTGCTTTCCCTCCTGTGTGTTCTCCATCATCTCCATCATGGCAGCGTCTGGGGGACTGATGAGAGGAAGGAGAAGGAGCCCTGGACTCTTCCCGGAGGCGCGAGGCTCCAGCCGCTGTCCCTGGGTCATTTGTGTGATGGGCCTCCCCCGGCCCTCTCCAGGCCTGTGAGGCTACGTATTCACCGGGGCCGGGCTCCTCCCTGAGGGGACCCCTGCAGTGGGAGGGGGACAGCCTGCTCTGGGGGCCTTCCAGCCTGGGCCAGCTACCATCCTGGCAAGCCCACTTCAGGGAACAGGGCTTCCTGGTGGGCCAAGCAGGGGCCCCTGGACCGGCCCCCTGGACCTGATTGGCTTTTGCTCTGAGCCTAGTGCTCTCTCAGAAATGGCATTTCTTTCCCAGTTTGGGGGATATGATGCGGCTGCTTTGGTTGGTCTCATGGACACCCCCATGTGGAGCAATGGGTGTGGCTTCCGGAGGCTGCCAGCCCTGGGGAAGTTTCCAGCATGGCCCCCGCCCCCACCTGTGGTTGCCAGGGACTGGTGGCCGGCTTTTTATGGCTTCCCCTCCAGATCACAGCCCCCAGTCGTCAGTCCACGATGCCATTTAGAGTGTGTATTTCCTACTAAATAGCATAAAATTACACCCTTTCAAGTTAATGAAACCACTTTGCAATGCAGGCTGCTGAGAGGGGGTTTTAAATGTCAGCGCCAAGAAGCCGCTAGAGTTTTCTGGGGCTTTCCGATTAAGAACAGCCTCCCCAGGAAGGACCTCTGCATTGGTTAAGTGGCCCTGGGCAGCCTACTGGGGTTGGCCCACTCGATCAGGGTCACCGAGACCCAGCCATGCGGGAGCCGCCTGTGTGGGGCTGTACGGGTTCCCCCACGGCGCACTCAGTAAATGGGTTTGCTCGGAGGGACATTGTGTGCAACATCCCAGGTCTGAGCTCCAGAAAATGTCTCCGTGTGGGGTGCGGAGAAGCCGGTTTCGGAAGAGCTTTCTTGTTTTAATGACCCAGTGTTTCAGTCTCCTGAGAGCCCCAGTGGGCAGAGCTCCCATCTCCCGGGAGCTGCTGTGAATTGGGGATGGACCCCTCCCAGAACCCAGGAGAGAACAGGATGTCCAGGGCAGGGTCGGCAGGTGTGGGTGCCCCTGGGCAAGATCCTCCCAACACGGCCAGTCCTGGGGCGAGAGCTAAACAGGCCTCTGCACCGCTGTGAGCTGCTCAGAAGCTTGGCCCACCAGCAATCAGTCATGTGAGAAGAGAGGAGAACCACTTACAGCCTCCTGTCTGCCCCAGAGGACTCTGCCGTGGCCTATGGTCTGGTCTGCACCTTACCAGCTGGCCTCAGGTCTGACTTCTACCCAGAAGCCCCCGTCCTGCCCTGGCTACACCATCCGAGCCTACAATGACCAATGACTCCCAGGCACCCACGGGGGATAGCCGAGATCCTGGGTATAGCATTCAAGGCCCTGCCTGGTCCTCCACTCCTCCTTCACTACCTGCCTTTGGCTTTGTGGTCCAGGCCCCTGTGCTTAGAGCCCCTCGATGCCCCTGCTTCTGGTGCCCTCACCCCTCCTACCACCCACCTGTCCCTCCTGATTACCACACACTTACCTGGCTGCCCACCCAGACATTCTGGTTCATCCTTCAAGGCCCAGCTCAGACACCACCTCCTCCAGGAAGTCTTCCCACTTCCCCCCTGCAGAGTCCTCTCTGCCTCCGTTTATGCTTATTTTTTAACGACAGATACACAAAGGGAACTACAGTGAATTTCCATATGGTCTCCGCCCAAGTGAATAAACAGGCATCTTGTCACATTTGCTCTGATCGTTTTGTGAAGAGGTGAGACACGCAGAAGGGGTGGCTGTCCCCTCCATCCCCTCCCTCCCCTAGGCAAGGGCGCCACGATCATGAATCGGTTTTGCGTGTTTCCTTTTTATCAGCATCCTCACGGTCGGGTGGGGCTTGCTGGACGTGAATGGTGTTTGGTGGCGGGCAGCCCTTGCGGGTGTCACCCGGGGCATGTTCCCCGGCTCTGTGGTGACACGTGTACTTCTGGCTTATCGCTCTGGCTGCTGCGAGCCAGAGAATGTTCTCCACTGTGAGGACATCAGAGCTGCTCCATCACCTGTCAACGGACAGTCCGTTTTCTCCCCGAGGCAGATGCTGTTCTGAAGCCACTCGCATCTGTGTCCCTGGCATGTGGGCATGCGTATCTTCGTGTCACCAGGCAACCCGCTGCCACTCTCTGCACGCCGGCCTCTCCCTCTCTTCTTTCTTGCCTCGGTGGGCCCTTGGTGCACATTTGTGAACGGAGGAGTCACTGGAATGATTCCTGCCTCCTCCCCTCCCCTCTGGCCCTTTGAGCAGGGAGGGCAGGTCCCGTTCCCCTTGCTTCAGACAGGAGGCGAGAGGGATGCTTGTCAGCACCCAGGCCAGCAGGGGAATGACATTTGTACGCAGGCTGGCTGGCCCCGACGGGTGCCCGTGGCTCGGGGTGCGCGCCCAGTCCCAGGTGTAGACCCAGGCGGCGAGGTCTGGGAGGAGCAGGGACTCCAGGATGGAGCAGCGAAAAGAGAGGTGCATTTCCCTGGGCTTTCACACAAACCCCCGTGGCCCCTGAGGGTCCCACGTGGACAGGCTTGGGGTCAGCGGGAGCTGGCATGGGGGCAACAGGCTGGGAAGGTGGTCGTGGCCAGCCTGAGCGGGGGCACGCCCGCCGCACGCGGAGCTCCCCGAGTCCTAGGCGGCCGGCGGATTTCACTGGTGAGCAATAAGCCGCTTTCCCCCCCACAGCGAAAGTGGCGCTTCTGTCGTATTAGTATGTATTGGCGCTTCCCGACGGTGGTCGTCCGTCGTTATGTTTGCCCCACGTCGCGGCCACTCTCCGAAGATGGGAGGAAGATCCCCACCAGAGAAGACACACAACCACGCAGCTCGCGTGGAGGGACGAGAGGCCACGCCACCTTCTGGGGGGCTTCTGGGGGGCTCTGGAGGCCCAGGGCCACTGCTGCACTTTATCACTCAGCTGGAGGGAGGTGGGAGCCATGTGGGGTGTGGGAAGCAGGAGCATGCCCTCCCTGCTGTCCTCAGAGCTGTGTCTGAGGACACAGCAGGGGTGTTCCAGACCCGTGTCCCCTCCTGGACAGCGATCTCCCAGCTGAGGTGAGTGGAGGTCAAAGGGGACATGCGTGGACACAGGCAGGCGGGCCCCGGGGCAGCTCCTGCCCTGGTTCCACAGTGCTGACCGGATCCCAGCCACCACTGGGCAGAGGGCTGTGGGGGAGGCCCCACCCAGACCCTGGCTCTGCCGTCCACAGACCCGGGTGCCCAGCAGACCACAGCCCCACTGCGCCTGTTCCCTCCTTTGGAACACATCGGTTCAGGTAAGGAGAAGGACAGTCATGCACTTGAGAAACACCTGTCTCTGGGCAGTGTACCCTCCTTCCACGAGGCCACTGCGCCTGTGATGAATTCCGAGGTCCTTAAGGGTCAGCCTGTGACCAGGCCTCGTCTCGGTCCCCTTCACAGGGTCACTTTCCGTTCTGGTCACTGTCCACACCGTATGCACACAGCCATGCCACCCGGCCAGTACTTGTGCTGGTTGCCCCTCCTCCTCCCTGTCCCTCCTGTCCCTGAAGTGGCGTGGGGGAGAGGCTCACTGGGACCCCGTGCCCATGCCCCCTGCACCGTTCCTGGCTTGAGGTGCTGCCTGTGTTGTCCTCTGTCCTGGAGGTGGGGCAGCCCCCACGGCTGGGTTTCTGTCTCCTTCGGGAACACATTTACATGGCGGGGATGGGCTAACATCAGAAACCCCTCTGGTCCCACTGAGAGGGCAGCTCTGTGAGGAATGGAGTCGTTTTGGCCCCAGGAACCAGAACCAAGGCCGAGAGGGCAGGGAGAAGTTCGCACGTGTATGGAGAGTGGGCTCAGGTCTGCTGCCCATGGGGGTGCTGGGTGGCAGGCCCACAGCGATAGTGAGACTCTGGGGGGCCGTGATTGCAGGTGTGAAGGAAGAGCCCCTGTCCCTCGGCAGCTACCTGAACGCTGCTCTGCCAGGGTCACCGGGTTGGGCCCTGGAGGCCTGAGACCCTCCCTGTTTGATGACAGACCTCACTTCACCACGCTCCTGCTTGGGCCAGGACCTGGGCTCCGGGCCTGCCAGAAGCTGCCATGCCCGTGGGGAAGCCCCGAGAGGCGCGAGCCGGTTCTTATCCGTCAGGTCGGGGGATGAGACGGGAGCGGCCGTTGCGAGGCCGGGCCCACCACTCTGTTCCCGGGACCACAGAGGTCCTGGGGGCCACATGCTGTTGGTGTCAGAGCTGGCCTGTCCCCAGCACGGGGACAGGCAGCGGTGACACCCGATACCCGTCTGGCCGCGTCGGAACTTCTCCGAGGCTGCCCCAGGGACTCCACCGATGCACGAAAAATTTGAAGTTATCTGACTTTTATGGCCCTTTTTTTTCTTAGTAAGATGCTTAGAGCGGTAAGCGTAGTGGTCGGGAGCTTGTCTATCTTGACGTAGGTGTGGCTGTCAAGCCGAGGTGATTGTTTCTGCTGGTGTCGATAAATTCAGACGCGGAGCAGAGAGGTCAGCCCCTGCCAGACAAAACGTCCTTTCAGCTTGTTAAAGCTTCGTAAGGACGGGGAGGGACGCGCTCCGGGGCAGACCTCAGAGAAGTGGCCAGGAGAGGGCCCTGAAGCCTGCCTTGCGCGGGGCTGGGGGGGGGGGGACACAGCAGGTGACTCCGGTGTTCCCCGATGAGACCCACTGTTCCCGGAAGCGGGAGGTGGAGGGACCCGGCTCGGCAGCCCCGCTGGCTAGCAGACTCCTCCGAAAAGCCCAGGACTTCGGGCTGCGACCCGGGAGCCATCCCATCTTCAGGGCCCCTCCCGATGCCCTGGCACAGAGGGACCCCAACATGCCGTAGCACAGCCAGGCACCCCGCTGGGCCCCGGCTCCGGTATGCCCGCCGCGGTCAGGTTGGGTCGCGGTGGAGCCCGACGGCGTTTCCGCCGAGGGGTCCGCAGGTGAGGGGTCCGCAGGTGAAGGCCGTTTGTTCTGTGGGCGGCCCCCAGGCGTCCGTGGCACGTTGTGTCTCTTGGTAACTGAGTGGAGAATGAGGTCAGCGAAGCTCCCCCTGTCCCTCCCTCCCCGCCCCTACCCATCCTGACCTCGGGGCCTCCGCCTCCGTCCAGCAGCTTCCACCCACCCGAGTCTCCCCGCTCCCCGTCCTCCTGCTCCCTGATGGTGAATTCCTCGGGCGCGCGGTGGGCGTCCCCCAGCACCGGAGAGAGAGCCGAGCGCCCGCCAGGAACGAAGGCCTTGAGCCCGCAGGGCACATGGTTCGAGAGCCAGGAGAGTGCCCGGGACAGACACGTGCACCAGCGCGTACCCAGAGGAAGGAAGGGCTGTGCGCAGGGCCACCCCCGGAATAGACACGCGGCACCCGCGCAGCTGAGCGCACAGAGGGCTCAGGGGCGCACGCAGCGGCCTCAGCTCTCGTCTGGAAGGGCCGTCCCGCCCCTCACAGCCAGGCTGCGTCCGGGGGGCTTGTCCGGGGGCATTGGAGCCGGCGGAATTCTCAGGGAAAGCCGATGGGCGCCCGTTCTCTGGTTTCTGTCGGTGATGCACGTGTGTTTGCCTAGTTCTGCCGCCCAGGACCGTCGGTCTGGGCCCCGTCTATGCCCGCACCCCTTGCTCCCCGGGGGGCCACACAGCTTCGCTCCCTGGTGACCTCTAGCGCCCGTGTGCGTCTCGGATGAAGAGCCTGCGAGAGGGGTCAGGCCGGCTTCCTCTCAGCCTGTGGTGCCCAGGTTGGCAGAACGCCCTGGAAGCTTGAGAGTCAGATGGGCGCCGTGCCTGCCTCCGCCCGGGCACGCCTGGGCCGGCCCACAGATCCGGGATCCGGGGGATCGCCCGCGGGCCTGCGCTGGGGACGGCGGAACCTTCTACACCGGCCCCCCTTGCGGAAGGTGGAGCAGAATCTTTCAAAATGTGGGCTTCGGGCCGCGCTTGGGATGTCCTCCCAGCACTTTCCACAGACCCCGCTGGCGAGAGGGAGGACGGCGTGGTGGAGCGACAGGCGTCTCACGGAGGGACCCCGTCTGCCCTCAGTGCCCTCTGCCTTGCCCGTAAAGCTCTGTTCTGACAAAGGTCCACCCGGGTCCCCAGTTCCCCGTGCGGGTTTGGCCCCGCGCACAGAGGCGGGCAGCTGGCCAGAAGGATGGGAAGCCCCATGGGTCAGGTGGCACGTTCGAGAGGCGGGAGGCGCCGCCCCACAATCAGGAGAAG